>CM024272.1:10711986-10836313 GCA_013621005.1 Aeschynomene evenia
GAAGATTAGGCCCACAGTAGTTAATTCTTGATTCTCCGTTTTGGGCTGAGCATTGGCCCAATAGGGTGGAGTTGTCACCCCAGGTCTTTACTCTGCTCAGATTAATCTTGTCATCAGAGTTGCTCCCATGGTGTCCACATCACTGCCATCCGAAGACCGAACCCGTCACTAGCGTCGGAGTTCTCAATGTCGTCGCGCGCTCCTTCTTCATCCTTGTGTCTCCCACGATGGTCACCATCCACGAGGCGTGCGGGCCTCCGCGTGTTCCATCGGCCCTAGCGCCTTCGATTTCACAATTCGTTCCTGTCACCACCACCTTGTACTCCTCCTTCTTTGTTTGATCCCTACAGTCGTGATCCCAAGGAAATGATGGGCCATGAGTGGAGGTGGCTTAGCCATGATTTGAAGGGTTCGATTAAAGGGTCCAATTGAATCACCCTTGCAGCGATGAAACCCTCCATCACTCGTTCGAGGATCACCACTGCAAGTCACGATTTCCGGTGCGCCCTGCACCACTTCCTCCGTTGCTGGAAAAGCACTGACCTCAGTGCTATCTACCACCGCGTGCGCGGCGCTGCTTCTGCCTGGAGCTGTGCCGCTTCTTGTTTCAAGATCCTTGGTTGCTTCCATCGGTGCCATCTCGATCGCCAACGCAATTGATTGATCGTTGCTGTAACTCAGGTCGTCCTCGTAGATTGCTTGAAGTTGCAGATGTAGGCATAGGTTCTCGTCTTAATCTCCCATTTCTGAATTTTGCTTTCCAATTGAATTTGGATTATTTGAATTGATATTTGATTTGTTGTTGTTCTTAATTTCGGAACTGAATTTATTACCCGATGAATTTCTGGATTAACTTCTGAGTTTGGTTGATATGAATATTTTGGATCTGGAATTTTTATTTGTGCATCTTGTTGTTGGTGAATTGGTCTTTCCAAATTATGAGCTATGATTGAGTCTGAATTTGCTTGCTCCTCTTGCTTCTCATATAAATTCTAAACTCACTTAATCTTTCAACGAACCAAGCCTCTAGAATAGATTTTGGCATTTTACGTATAACCTCCCAAATGCATCTCGACTTTAATCTGCTGATAAAGCAATTCAACAATATCTTAGGATCTGTGATATGAACATTCTCAGCATAGGTCATGAAATCATCATGATATTCATTCACTGTGTTGATTTGCTTTGTGACTGAGTTCAGTAATCCATCATGAAAATGGAAATTGGTGTTCAATGAAAGCACCTTTGCTAGAGGTAAGAAAATGAATAAGGAAAGAATTAATCAAATCAGGGAGAATTTGGGAGAATAATTTCAAGAGAATGGAATTCCAAAAGAGGAAAATATCAATCAACTAATTCCATGCATAATGATTATCATCACTATCACCTATTTATAGTAATTACTACCTTTTCCTAACTGAGCTTTGGACCCAATAATTTACTCCTTACAATACCTTCGCCTTAAAGACAACCTTGCCCTCAAGGTTGTGGTAGAAACGTAAAATGTCTATCATAATTACAATTAATAGAAAAATAATTAATTCTAAAAATAATATTCTATCCTATTTCTATGCTATTGTTAAAAAAAACTACCACCAGGATCCATTGATAAAATTTATTTTCATCAACTAAAACCATATAAGAATTAGGTTCTGCAAAAATTAGGAGTTGTCCCAATAGTAAATTTTTTGATTTATTCTTTCATTTCTATTATTTAGGTTGTGGCGATGAAGATTAGGCCCACAGTAGTTAATTCTTGATTCTCCGTTTTTGGGCTGAGCATTGGCCCAATAGGGTGGGAGTTGTCACCCCCAGGTCTTTACTCTGCTTCCAGATTAATCTTGTCATCAGAGTTGCTCCCATGGTGTTCCACATCACTGCCATCCGACCGAACCCGGTCACTAGCGTCGGAGTTCTCAATGTCGTCGCGCGCTCCTTCTTCATCCTTGTGTCTCCCACGATGGTCACCATCCACGAGGCGTGCGGGCCTCCGCGTGTTCCATCGGCCCTAGCGCCTTCGATTTCACAATTCGTTCCTGTCACCACCACCTTGTACTCCTCCTTCTTTGTTTGATCCCTACAGTCGTGATCCCAAGGAAATGATGGGCCATGAGTGGAGGTGGCTTAGCCATGATTTGAAGGGTTCGATTAAAGGGTCCAATTGAATCACCCTTGCAGCGATGAAACCCTCCATCACTCGTTCGAGGATCACCACTGCAAGTCACGATTTCCGGTGCGCCCTGCACCACTTCCTCCGTTGCTGGAAAAGCACTGACCTCAGTGCTATCTACCACCGCGTGCGCGGCGCTGCTTCTGCCTGGAGCTGTGCCGCTTCTTGTTTCAAGATCCTTGGTTGCTTCCATCGGTGCCATCTCGATCGCCAACGCAATTGATTGATCGTTGCTGTAACTCGTCCTCGTAGATTGCTTGAAGTTGCAGATGTAGGCATAGGTTCTCGTCTTAATCTCCCATTTCTGAATTTTGCTTTCCAATTGAATTTGGATTATTTGGAATTGATATTTGATTTGTTGTTGTTCTTAATTTCGGAACTGAATTTATTACCCGATGAATTTCTGGATTAACTTCTGAGTTTGGTTGATATGAATATTTTGGATCTGGAATTTTTATTTGTGCATCTTGTTGTTGGTGAATTGGTCTTTCCAATTATGAGCTATGATTGAGTCTGAATTTGCTTGCTCCTCTTGCTTCTCATATGCAATTCTAAACTCACTTAATCTTTCAACGAACCAAGCCTCTAGAATAGATTTTGGCATTTTACGTATAACCTCCAAATGCATCTCGACTTTTAATCTGCTGATAAAGCAATTCAACAATATCTTAGGATCTGTGATATGAACATTCTCAGCATAGGTCATGAAATCATCATGATATTCATTCACTGTGTTGATTTGCTTTGTGACTGAGTTCAGTAATCCATCATGAAAATGGAAATTGGTGTTCAATGAAAGCACCTTTGCTAGAGGTAAGAAAATGAATAAGGAAAGAATTAATCAAATCAGGGAGAATTTGGGAGAATAATTTCAAGAGAATGGAATTCCAAAAGAGGAAAATATCAATCAACTAATTCCATGCATAATGATTATCATCACTATCACCTATTTATAGTAATTACTACCTTTTCCTAACTGAGCTTTGGACCCAATAATTTACTCCTTACAATACCTTCGCCTTAAAGACAACCTTGCCCTCAAGGTTGTGGTAGAAACGTAAAATGTCTATCATAATTACAATTAATAGAAAAATAATTAATTCTAAAAATAATATTCCTATCCTATTTCTATGCTATTGTTAAAAAAAACTACCACCAGGATCCCATTGATAAAATTTATTTTCATCAACTAAAACCATATAAGAATTAGGTTCTGCAAAAATTAGGAGTTGTCCCAATAGTAAATTTTTTGATTTATTCTTTCATTTCTATTATTTAGGTTGTGGCGATGAAGATTAGGCCCACAGTAGTTAATTCTTGATTCTCCGTTTTTGGGCTGAGCATTGGCCCAATAGGGTGGGAGTTGTCACCCCCAGGTCTTTACTCTGCTTCCAGATTAATCTTGTCATCAGAGTTGCTCCCATGGTGTTCCACATCACTGCCATCCGAAGACCGAACCCGGTCACTAGCGTCGAGTTCTCAATGTCGTCGCGCGCTCCTTCTTCATCCTTGTGTCTCCCACGATGGTCACCATCCACGAGGCGTGCGGGCCTCCGCGTGTTCCATCGGCCCTAGCGCCTTCGATTTCACAATTCGTTCCTGTCACCACCACCTTGTACTCCTCCTTCTTTGTTTGATCCCTACAGTCGTGATCCCAAGGAAATGATGGGCCATGAGTGGAGGTGGCTTAGCCATGATTTGAAGGGTTCGATTAAAGGGTCCAATTGAATCACCCTTGCAGCGATGAAACCCTCCATCACTCGTTCGAGGATCACCACTGCAAGTCACGATTTCCGGTGCGCCCTGCACCACTTCCTCCGTTGCTGGAAAAGCACTGACCTCGTGCTATCTACCACCGCGTGCGCGGCGCTGCTTCTGCCTGGAGCTGTGCCGCTTCTTGTTTCAAGATCCTTGGTTGCTTCCATCGGTGCCATCTCGATCGCCAACGCAATTGATTGATCGTTGCTGTAACTCAGGTCGTCCTCGTAGATTGCTTGAAGTTGCAGATGTAGGCATAGGTTCTCGTCTTAATCTCCCATTTCTGAATTTTGCTTTCCAATTGAATTTGGATTATTTGGAATTGATATTTGATTTGTTGTTGTTCTTAATTTCGGAACTGAATTTATTACCCGATGAATTTCTGGATTAACTTCTGAGTTTGGTTGATATGAATATTTTGGATCTGGAATTTTTATTTGTGCATCTTGTTGTTGGTGAATTGGTCTTTCCAAATTATGAGCTATGATTGAGTCTGAATTTGCTTGCTCCTCTTGCTTCTCATATGCAATTCTAAACTCACTTAATCTTTCAACGAACCAAGCCTCTAGAATAGATTTTGGCATTTTACGTATAACCTCCAAATGCATCTCGACTTTTAATCTGCTGATAAAGCAATTCAACAATATCTTAGGATCTGTGATATGAACATTCTCAGCATAGGTCATGAAATCATCATGATATTCATTCACTGTGTTGATTTGCTTTGTGACTGAGTTCAGTAATCCATCATGAAAATGGAAATTGGTGTTCAATGAAAGCACCTTTGCTAGAGGTAAGAAAATGAATAAGGAAAGAATTAATCAAATCAGGGAGAATTTGGGAGAATAATTTCAAGAGAATGGAATTCCAAAAGAGGAAAATATCAATCAACTAATTCCATGCATAATGATTATCATCACTATCACCTATTTATAGTAATTACTACCTTTTCCTAACTGAGCTTTGGACCCAATAATTTACTCCTTACAATACCTTCGCCTTAAAGACAACCTTGCCCTCAAGGTTGTGGTAGAAACGTAAAATGTCTATCATAATTACAATTAATAGAAAAATAATTAATTCTAAAAATAATATTCCTATCCTATTTCTATGCTATTGTTAAAAAAAACTACCACCAGGATCCCATTGATAAAATTTATTTTCATCAACTAAAACCATATAAGAATTAGGTTCTGCAAAAATAGGAGTTGTCCCAATAGTAAATTTTTTGATTTATTCTTTCATTTCTATTATTTAGGTTGTGGCGATGAAGATTAGGCCCACAGTAGTTAATTCTTGATTCTCCGTTTTTGGGCTGAGCATTGGCCCAATAGGGTGGGAGTTGTCACCCCCAGGTCTTTACTCTGCTTCCAGATTAATCTTGTCATCAGAGTTGCTCCCATGGTGTTCCACATCACTGCCATCCGAAGACCGAACCCGGTCACTAGCGTCGGAGTTCTCAATGTCGTCGCGCGCTCCTTCTTCATCTTGTGTCTCCCACGATGGTCACCATCCACGAGGCGTGCGGGCCTCCGCGTGTTCCATCGGCCCTAGCGCCTTCGATTTCACAATTCGTTCCTGTCACCACCACCTTGTACTCCTCCTTCTTTGTTTGATCCCTACAGTCGTGATCCCAAGGAAATGATGGGCCATGAGTGGAGGTGGCTTAGCCATGATTTGAAGGGTTCGATTAAAGGGTCCAATTGAATCACCCTTGCAGCGATGAAACCCTCCATCACTCGTTCGAGGATCACCACTGCAAGTCACGATTTCCGGTGCGCCCTGCACCACTTCCTCCGTTGCTGGAAAAGCACTGACCTCAGTGCTATCTACCACCCGCGTGCGCGGCGCTGCTTCTGCCTGGAGCTGTGCCGCTTCTTGTTTCAAGATCCTTGGTTGCTTCCATCGGTGCCATCTCGATCGCCAACGCAATTGATTGATCGTTGCTGTAACTCAGGTCGTCCTCGTAGATTGCTTGAAGTTGCAGATGTAGGCATAGGTTCTCGTCTTAATCTCCATTTCTGAATTTTGCTTTCCAATTGAATTTGGATTATTTGGAATTGATATTTGATTTGTTGTTGTTCTTAATTCGGAACTGAATTTATTACCCGATGAATTTCTGGATTAACTTCTGAGTTTGGTTGATATGAATATTGTGGATCTGGAATTTTTATTTGTGCATCTTGTTGTTGGTGAATTGGTCTTTCCAAATTATGAGCTATGATTGAGTCTGAATTTGCTTGCTCCTCTTGCTTCTCATATATAATCTAACTCACTTAATCTTTTCAACGAACCAAGCCTCTAGAATAGATTTTGGCATTTTACGTATAACCTCCAAATGCATCTCGACTTTTAATCTGCTGATAAAGCAATTCAACAATATCTTAGGATCTGTGATATGAACATTCTCAGCATAGGTCATGAAATCATCATGATATTCATTCACTGTGTTGATTTGCTTTGTGACTGAGTTCAGTAATCCATCATGAAAATGGAAATTGGTGTTCAATGAAAGCACCTTTGCTAGAGGTAAGAAATGAATAAGGAAAGAATTATCAAATCAGGGAGAATTTGGAGAATAATTTCAAGAGAATGGAATTCCAAAAGAGGAAAAATATCAATCAACTAATTCCATGCATAATGATTATCATCACTATCACCTATTTATAGTAATTACTACCTTTTCCTAACTGAGCTTTGGACCCAATAATTTACTCCTTACAATACCTTCGCCTTAAAGACAACCTTTGCCCTCAAGGTTGTGGTAGAAACGTAAAATGTCTATCATAATTACAATTAATAGAAAAATAATTAATTCTAAAATAATATTCCTATCTATTTCTATGCTATTGTTAAAAAAAAACTACCACCAGGATCCCATTGATAAAATTTATTTTCATCAACTAAAACCATATAAGAATTAGGTTCTGCAAAAATTAGGAGTTGTCCAATAGTAAATTTTTTGATTTATTCTTTCATTTCTATTATTTAGGTTGTGGCGATGAAGATTAGGCCCACAGTAGTTAATTCTTGATTCTCCGTTTTTGGGCTGAGCATTGGCCCAATAGGGTGGGAGTTGTCACCCCCAGGTCTTTACTCTGCTTCCAGATTAATCTTGTCATCAGAGTTGCTCCCATGGTGTTCCACATCACTGCCATCCGAAGACCGAACCCGGTCACTAGCGTCGGAGTTCTCAATATCGTCGCGCGCTCCTTCTTCATCCTTGTGTCTCCCACGATGGTCACCATCCACGAGGCGTGCGGGCCTCCGCGTGTTCCATCGGCCCTAGCGCCTTCGATTTCACAATTCGTTCCTGTCACCACCACCTTGTACTCCTCCTTCTTTGTTTGATCCCTACAGTCGTGATCCCAAGGAAATGATGGGCCATGAGTGGAGGTGGCTTAGCCATGATTTGAAGGGTTCGATGAAAGGGTCCAATTGAATCACCCTTGCAGCGATGAAACCCTCCATCACTCGTTCGAGGATCACCACTGCAAGTCACGATTTCCGGTGCGCCCTGCACCTCTTCCTCCGTTGCTGGAAAAGCACTGACCTCGGTGCTATCTACCACCGCGTGCGCGGCGCTGCTTCTGCTCGGAGCTGTGCCGCTTCTTGTTTCAAGATCCTTGGTTGCTTCCATCGGTGCCATCTCGATCGCCAACGCAATTGATTGATCCTTGCTGTAACTCAGGTCGTCCTCGTAGATTGCTTGAAGTTGCAGATGTAGGCATAGGTTCTCGTCTTAATCTCCCATTTCTGAATTTTGCTTTCCAATTGAATTTGGATTATTTGGAATTGATATTTGATTTGTTGTTGTTCTTAATTTCGGAACTGAATTTATTACCTGATGAATTTCTGGATTAACTTCTGAGTTTGGTTGATATGAATATTTTGGATCTGGAATTTTTATTTGTGCATCTTGTTGTTGGTGAATTGGTCTTTCCAAATTATGAGCTATGATTGAGTCTGAATTTGCTTGCTCCTCTTGCTTCTCATATGCAATTCTAAACTCACTTAATCTTTCAACGAACCAAGCCTCTAGAATAGATTTTGGCATTTTACGTATAACCTCCAAATGTATCTCGACTTTTAATCTGCTGATAAAGCAATTCAACAATATCTTAGGATCTGTGATATGAACATTCTCAGCATAGGTCATGAAATCATCATGATATTCATTCACTGTGTTGATTTGCTTTGTGACTGAGTTCAGTAATCCATCATGAAAATGGAAATTGGTGTTCAATGAAAGCACCTTTGCTAGAGGTAAGAAAATGAATAAGGAAAGAATTAATCAAATCAGGGAGAATTTGGGAGAATAATTTCAAGAGAATGGAATTCCAAAAGAGGAAAATATCAATCAACTAATTCCATGCATAATGATTATCATCACTATCACCTATTTATAGTAATTACCACCGTTTCCTAACTGAGCTTTGGACCCAATAATTTACTCCTTACAATACCTTCGCCTTAAAGACAACCTTGCCCTCAAGGTTGTGGTAGAAACGTAAAATGTCTATCATAATTACAATTAATAGAAAAATAATTAATTCTAAAAATAATATTCCTATCCTATTTCTATGCTATTGTTAAAAGAAACTACCACCAGGATCCCATTGATAAAATTTATTTTCATCAACTAAAACCATATAAGAATTAGGTTCTGCAAAAAATAGGAGTTGTCCCAATAGTAAATTTTTTGATTTATTCTTTCATTTCTATTATTTAGGTTGTGGCGATGAAGATTAGGCCCACAGTAGTTAATTCTTGATTCTCCGTTTTTGGGCTGAGCATTGGCCCAATAGGGTGGGAGTTGTCACCCCCAGGTCTTTACTCTGCTTCCAGATTATTCTTGTCATCAGAGTTGCTCCCATGGTGTTCCACATCACTGCCATCCGAAGACCGAACCCGGTCACTAGCGTCGGAGTTCTCAATGTCGTCGCGCGCTCCTTCTTCATCCTTGTGTCTTCCACGATGGTCACCATCCACGAGGCGTGCGGGCCTCCGCGTGTTCCATCGGCCCTAGCGCCTTCGATTTCACAATTCGTTCCTGTCACCACCACCTTGTACTCCTCCTTCTTTGTTTGATCCCTACAGTCGTGATCCCAAGGAAATGATGGGCCATGAGTGGAGGTGGCTTAGCCATGATTTGAAGGGTTCGATGAAAGGGTCCAATTGAATCACCCTTGCAGCGATGAAACCCTCCATCACTCGATCGAGGATCACCACTGCAAGTCACGATTTCCGGTGCGCCCTGCACGTCTTCCTCCGTTGCTGGAAAAGCACTGACCTCGGTGCTATCTACCACCGCGTGCGCGGCGCTGCTTCTGCTCGGAGCTGTGCCGCTTCTTGTTTCAAGATCCTTGGTTGCTTCCATCGGTGCCATCTCGATCGCCACCGCAATTGATTGATCCTTGCTGTAACTCAGGTCGTCCTCGTAGATTGCTTGAAGTTGCAGATGTAGGCATAGGTTCTCGTCTTAATCTCCCATTTCTGAATTTTGCTTTCCAATTGAATTTGGATTATTTGGAATTGATATTTGATTTGTTGTTGTTCTTAATTTCGGAACTGAATTTATTACCCGATGAATTTCTGGATTAACTTCTGAGTTTGGTTGATATGAATATTTTGGATCTGGAATTTTTATTTGTGCATCTTGTTGTTGGTGAATTGGTCTTTCCAAATTATGAGCTATGATTGAGTCTGAATTTGCTTGCTCCTCTTGCTTCTCATATGCAATTCTAAACTCACTTAATCTTTCAACGAACCAAGCCTCTAGAATAGATTTTGGCATTTTACGTATAACCTCCAAATGTATCTCGACTTTTAATCTGCTGATAAAGCAATTCAACAATATCTTAGGATCTGTGATATGAACATTCTCAGCATAGGTCATGAAATCATCATGATATTCATTCACTGTGTTGATTTGCTTTGTGACTGAGTTCAGTAATCCATCATGAAAATGGAAATTGGTGTTCAATGAAAGCACCTTTGCTAGAGGTAAGAAAATGAATAAGGAAAGAATTAATCAAATCAGGGAGAATTTGGGAGAATAATTTCAAGAGAATGGAATTCCAAAAGTGGAAAATATCAATCAACTAATTCCATGCATAATGATTATCATCACTATCACCTATTTATAGTAATTACCACCGTTTCCTAACTGAGCTTTGGACCCAATAATTTACTCCTTACAATACCTTCGCCTTAAAGACAACCTTGCCCTCAAGGTTGTGGTAGAAACGTAAAATGTCTATCATAATTACAATTAATAGAAAAATAATTAATTCTAAAAATAATATTCCTATCCTATTTCTATGCTATTGTTAAAAGAAACTACCACCAGGATCCCATTGATAAAATTTATTTTCATCAACTAAAACCATATAAGAATTAGGTTCTGCAAAAAATAGGAGTTGTCCCAATAGTAAATTTTTTGATTTATTCTTTCATTTCTATTATTTAGGTTGTGGCGATGAAGATTAGGCCCACAGTAGTTAATTCTTGATTCTCCGTTTTTGGGCTGAGCATTGGCCCAATAGGGTGGGAGTTGTCACCCCGAGGTCTTTACTCTGCTTCCAGATTATTCTTGTCATCAGAGTTGCTCCCATGGTGTTCCACATCACTGCCATCTAAAGACCGAACCCGGTCACTAGCGTCGGAGTTCTCAATGTCGTCGCGCGCTCCTTCTTCATCCTTGTGTCTCCCACGATGGTCACCATCCACGAGGCGTGCGGGCCTCCGCATGTTCCATCGGCCCTAGCGCCTTCGATTTCACAATTCGTTCCTGTCACCACCACCTTGTACTCCTCCTTCTTTGTTTGATCCCTAGAGTCGTGATCCCAAGGAAATGATGGGCCATGATTTGAAGGGTTCGATGAAAGGGTCCAATTGAATCACCCTTGCAGCGATGAAACCCTCCATCACTCGTTCGAGGATCACACTGCAAGTCACGATTTCCGGTGCGCCCTCCACCTCTTCTTCCGTTGCTGGAAAAGCACTAACCTCGGTGCTATCTACCACCGCGTGCGCAGCGCTGCTTCTGCTCGGAGCTATGTCGCTTCTTGTTTCAAGATCCTTGGTTGCTTCCATCGGTGCCATCTCGATCGCCAACGCAATTGATTGATTGTTGCTGTAACTCAGGTCGTCCTCGTAGATTACTTGAAGTTGCAGATGTAGGCATAGGTTCTCGTCTTAATCTCCCATTTCTGAATTTTGCTTTCCAATTGAATTTGGATTATTTGAAATTGATATTTGATTTGTTGTTGTTCTTAATTTCGGAACTGAATTTATTACCCGATGAATTTCTGGATTAACTTCTGAGTTTGGTTGATATGAATATTTTGGATCTGGAATTTTTATTTGTGAATCTTGTTGTTGGTGAATTGGTCTTTACAAATTATGAGCTATGATTGAGTCTGAATTTGCTTGCTCCTCTTGCATCTCATATGCAATTCTAAACTCACTTAATCTTTCAACGAACCAAGCCTCTGAAAGTGTATGTGTGCACGAGAAGGGGGGGTTGAATCGTGCAAGTTTTAAAAATTACTTCTTAAAACTTTTACTTAGAATGCTGTTTTTACTCAGAAGGTAGAATTAAGAGTTTGCAGCGGAAATTGCTTTCTGAGAAGATTATGTTTCTGAGAACTTATTCTTTCTGAGAAAGTCCCTTTCTGAGGAATTTTAAGAAAATGACTTTACGTTAGAATTTCTTAAACGCTTTCTGATTTTAATCAATAATGTTTTCACGATACTTCTTAATTAAAATCGTGGCAATGTTTTCCTCAAAGATTTATGCAAGTAAAGAGTAAGGGAGAAAAGCTTAACGCAAAGAATTTTATACTGGTTCGGTTATAACCAACCTACTCCAGTCTTCAACCTTCAGTTGAGAGTTCTTGGATATTCTTCTTAAAGTGCCTTCCCAGACAGCACTGCCTTTACCAAGTAAAGGACTTCCACCACTTCACAACCCGAAGTGGATTTCCTTGCCTCACACTAGAGGACTTCTTTTCCTTAAACACTTAAGGACTTAAACTTTGCCTCAAAACACTTAGAGGACTTAAACTTTGCCTCAAAACACTTAGAGGACTTAAACTGCCTTCAAACAGCGAAGGACTTAGCGTTTTTCGGAAAGTTGTTTTTGCTTAGAAAACCAACTACTAAGATTAAGTTACAAACTTAATTTGACCCTTAGTAGACTTCTAGATTTAACTTACAATTGTAAGAATTTACACCAATACAGAACTAGAAGATTTTCGCAAAGTTGAAAGAACAATTCCGTAAAATTGTCTTTCTGAGAAAGTTCTAAGTTTTCGCAGATGATTTTCCATTCAGCAGAGTTTTTGCACGTTTAATCAAGAGTTTTTAGCGCAAGAATTTCGTCACATTGCTCTGGAATTGAACTCATATATATAGGCATCAAAGAGCCGCGAAATTAGAAGCTTTGACTTTGCTTATGTGGTTGTGTCCTTATCAGAACGGCTCCCTGCTACAGTCAGCGCGAAATGAGGAACTTTTCAGAACTGCACAGTGCGCGTGTTCCCACTTCCTTAGCTAGTTGTAGCGAGCTTTCTGAGACTTCTTGCGATCCCTTGAGTCCAGACACTTGGTTGCTTCTTAGTCCAACTTTCTGAGAGTTGTACGGACTTCTGAGGCGAACCTTCTGAGGGAAGACCCTTCTGAGAACTACTAGTCGCAAGGTCTTCTTAGACCCTTCTGAGGCGACAGTGTTCTTTCCTCAGAAACATGTTTTCACCTTCTGCGCTTCTGAGACATCCTTTCTGATATCTTTTGGCGCTATGATTTTATCAATTGATCTCGAGGCTACTTGATGTTTTGTCTTGGTCTTTGCTCATGGTATTGCAATAATTTAAAGCTTTCTGAGACACTTAGCGCACATATTAGCAAAACCTTAAGTAAAATTTTTATACTTATGGCTTACCTTGTTATCATTAAAACTTTCATTGCTCTAAGAGAATTATGCCTAATTCTTTCAGAAGGGTTATGGAGCTTACAATCTCCCCCTTTTTGATGATAACAACTTAAGTCTTAAGATAATAATTTTGCTTAAGTTCAGAAGTGTTTCTGAGTGAGTTCACAACTTAGTCAGAATGCACTTTTGCTTTGTTAGAACTTAACATTGCTTTCTAAGAGAAGGCTCTGTTATTTCCTTAGAAGGCTTTGATAATCAACAGTTAAGGTATGCAATGTATGATTACTGTTTGAGATTATCAATTACATAGCGTGTATTTCTTGATGAATATACATATGAAATTCAGAAATACCAGGCTAAGTAAATCAATAGATGCCAAATAATTAAGAATAAGCATGGAATTAAGTAAAAACATGAGATGCCAAAATAATGATTTTTCATTGTTGGTTTTGTAGAGATACAAAATATTTGGCTCCCCCTAAGTTGTTGCTCCCCCTAAGTCCTAACCTAGTGTTTATGTATAGCCAATGTACAAAAATTTTATCATTTATCTACTCCCCCTTTGTTATATCAAAAAGGGTGGCTAAGACATAAACGCCATAATTGACTTGGAACTACTGCCTTCTGGCAATGTAGCGTAGCAGCTGGCATATCTCCATGAGAATCTCGCTCTGAGTCGCATTCGGAGCGCATTCTGGAGGTAGTTCAGAGGAAGTGGAAGGCTGTTGAGAAGATGAGGGTTGAGATGGAGGAGGGCGAGAGACTTCAGCCTCAAGAACCTCATCGATGATATCCCTCTGTTGATATTCAGGAAGTTCTTCTTCTTGGACAGCTTTATCTTCAATAGCAGTGAGTTCAATAGAAGGCTGCCTCTGAGTGTCCTCAGAAACTAGAGCAAGGTCTAGATCAGAAGGTTGCCGAGCTGATGGTTGCTCCATAGCACCAGAAGTCTGAGCATCTTCGGAGAGGTTGAAAGTTGAGATCTGGCTATGTATGGCTTTAATGCACTTCAACTTCTCAGTTCGACCAAAGAAGGGCCGAAATTGCACAGAGGGAGGGGTGACTACCATTCTTCCCAGCTGAAAGCCGGAACTAATCATTGATTCTGTAATCGAGAAGGTAGGACCCTGTTGATTGAAGGATGGAGGGGGAACTTCTGTTAGATCTAAAGGAGGAACCTCTGGTTCCTTCTGAGAGTCCTTCTCATATAGAGTTCCTTCCAAGGAACTGTAGGCAACAAATGCCTCAACTGCTGCAACGCCGACAGCCATGGTAGCGTCAGCGCCCACCTCTGAGCTGAGCCCAGTGCTGGTGGTCCCTGGCACTACTTCATGTGTTGAGACATGAGTTTCCTCATGTTCCGGAGGGATCTCAGAAGAGAGAGGACCAACCTCAGAAGTTGGTTCAAGTAAGGCTTCCTCATGCTGTAGTTGTTGTTGTGGTTGCATCTGAGCAGCTTCTGGAGTCTCAGAGGGTTGATCCAGTTCCTTCTGGACATCAAGCATTGTCTGAGCCAGTGACTCAACATTCACAGCAGCAGCCTCGGTTGTGGTTGCCTCAGAGAGTTCCACCATAGAAACCTCAGAGGGCTTCTTCTGGGGCTCTTTCTTGGAGCTTCCAGCATCTGGAGTGCGATGCTCAATGCGGAAGCTTGCCGCATCTTCTTCCTCAGACGAAGAATCAACAACATTTCCTCCATGCCCCTGAACGTCTTCTCTGGTTGGAGAGACATTCCCAGAGGGGGAGGAGTGATGAGAAGCTTCTGCTTCTTCTTCAGCAGCAGCAACAACAGCGGTAGTAGTGATGGTGGCAACAACAGCAACTGCTATAATTTCTTTACCCGTCGGCTTCGGCGGACTCTGTTTCTTAGTGGTTTTTATCCCCACTCCTTTGTGAGACTTTCCCTGATAATTCAAGGAATGCGGGAGTTTAGTTTTAAATTTGGTGGGTTTAAAACCAGCAACAGAATCAGAAACAAGAATTGAAGTAGAAGAAGATTTAAGAAAGGAAGGTGGAGTTTTAGAGTAAGCTTTTACCAAACGACCACGTTTCTTTTTTCCTTCTGGTGGCACGTCTGGGACTTGGAGAGTTGGAGGTGCTTTCCTCTTTCTGGTCAGGAGTTGCTCAGAAGTTGTTTCTTCTGAGTCTTTAGCAGCCTCAACAACCTCAGGTTTCTTCTGAGGAGTCTTCTGAGCTTCCTCAGAAGCCATACTCCTTGTCACCCTTGTTGGAGAAGGATGAGTCATTTTTTGCTTCTTCTTCTTCTTCTCTGAAGGATTGGAAACCTTTTCCTTTCCTTTTTCAACCTTAGAAGGCTGTTTGGGACCGGCAGCTCCCTTAGAAGGCTTTGCTTCCTCCTTCTTCTTCTTGATGTTGTTGAAGGTGACCATTGAGAATTTGCTGTGGTTGAAGACATACTCGTAGTCCTCAAGTGGGAAGGAGAGATGGTCGAGGATTCTGGTCAGAAGGCTTCCGTAAGGTAGACTTGTGAGAGCCCTCTTAGGATGAGCTTGGTGCATCATGTAGTTGAGCACCATCCTTCCAAAATCTACTCTTTCCTTTTTCAGCAGGTGGTACAATAGGCATGCATCCATGGTGGTAACGTTCCCCATGTCTCCAATCCGAGGGAGAAGGGTATGTTGAACAACTGAGAAGATGATTCTGGCCTCTTGCGTAAGATGAGGCACCTTTACGCCCTTGAGTGGTAGACTGTTGCTACCAGTCAGAAGTGCCACCACTTCTTCTTTTGAGTCATCTACCTCCTTGACCCATTCTGGGTCGTCGGCGATGACAACACCACCATTCAAGGTCTTGAAAACTTTGTTGATGTCAGAGGAGGAGAAGCGGATTTGCTGATCAGCAATCGTGCTTTTGACCCCTTTGTTGGTGAACCTTTCGATTTGAGAGTAGAAGGCCCTCACCACATTTGGGTAGCATACATCCTCGGAGCTCATCATGGCTGGCCATCCAGGTTGCTTAAGGAATGTGAGCTGAAGTTCGTCCACCTGGTTGTAGACATTGAGAGGCAATACCCTTCCCATGGCTAGATTCCGTGGGAGATAGGTCTTGTAAAATAGGGATTGCATCTTCTCATCTTCGTAGAGGATGTCTTCTGATACCTCATTAAGGTTATTTCTCATTAATCCCTTAATTTCTCCAGACGAGGCCATTTAGTAGAAAGGGTTTAAATTTGGAATGAGATGAAGGGAGATAGAGAAGGACAAGAGAGCAGAGATAGTAGAGAGAGAGAGATGGGATATGAAACAGATGAAGATTGGAAAGCGAGGAGAGGATTTGGCAGAGTTTTGGTAAGTTTTAAGCGCAAAGTGCTCAAATGGAACAATGCCATGAGTATTTATAGAACTGGCTTGTAACTAGCCGTTTCTGACGCTTATCCAAAAGTTACCGTTGGTAACTTGTTTCTCGGAAGGTACCCTTCTGAGAGAAGTGGTCCTTCTGAGAAATGCTCCTTCTGAGAAATGTTTCAGAAGATCTCCTTTCTGAGGGATGAGTCTTCTGAGAACAAATTTTCTCAGATAGAGTTTTCTGTGTTTATTCTACTTCTAGCTCAGAAGCTTAGTTCTGATGTTTGTCTCAGAGTCTAAACTAGGACTAAGGGGGGTTTCTAAGAAAAGGTTTTTAATTTCAAAGTACTTAGAAACGTCTTAGATTAAGAAATCCTTTCAGAACATTGAAACGATCCTCGGGTATATATCTGAGATTTGTTCCTCAGTATTCACAAATTTGAGTTCAATGTCGCCTTTTTGCACATGATCCCGAATAAAATGATGTTTTATATCAATGTGCTTGGATCGAGAATGCTGAATAGGATTCTTAGCTAAGTTGATAGCACTTGTATTATCGCAAAGGATAGGAATTTTGGTGTACCTTAATTGATAATCAAGTAGCTGATTCTTAATCCAGAGCATATGAGAACAGCAGTTTGCAGCAGACACATATTCAACTTCAGCAGTTGATAGGGCGATCGTATTTTGCTTCTTGCAGGACCAAATGATCAAGCATTTTCCAAAGAAGCAGCAGCAGCCACTTGTGCTTTTGCGATCGATCCTATCTCCAGCGTAGTCAGCATCACAATATCCTACAACATCAGAAGAACAACCTTTCTCGTACCAAAGACCAAGATTAGTAGTTCCACTTAAATATCGTAAAATTCGTTTAACTGCAGTTAAATGTGATTGCTTAGGCTTAGACTGGAATCTAGCACAGATCCCAACACTGAGTTGGATATCTGGTCTGGAGGCAGTTAAGTAGAGAAGTGAGCCAATCATCCCTCGATAGTTACTTTCTGAAACTTTCTCACCATCTTCATCCAAGTCAATTACTTGAGAGGGATGCATGGGAGTGCTCATGGGTTTGGCCTTATCCATCAGAAACTTCCTCAGAAATTCTTTGGTATACTTCTCTTGGTGGATAACAGTCCCTTCTGACTCTTGCTTGATTTGCAATCCTAGGAAGAATTTTAATTCTCCCATCATGCTCATCTCGAATTCACCTTGCATAAGCTTGGAGAATTCTTTGCAAAGGCATTCATTGGTTGCGCCAAATATTATGTCATCAACATAAATCTGGACAATCAAGAAGCCAGAGTCTTCTGAGAGTGTAAAGAGAGTTGTGTCCACTTTCCCTCTTGAGAATCCGTTTTTAAGCAGGAAGGAGCTCAATCTATCGTACCAAGCTCTGGGAGCTTGTTTCAGACCATAGAGAGCCTTCGTAAGCTTAAATACGTGATCAGGGAATGCATCATTCACAAAACCAGGAGGTTGTTTTACATAAACTTCCTCAGAAAGGTATCCATTTAAGAAGGCAGACTTGACGTCCATTTGATAGTGTTTGAAACCTTTGTGTGCAGCAAAAGCTAGCAACATTCTGATAGCTTCCAATCTTGCGACTGGAGCAAAAGTTTCATCGTAGTCTATCCCTTCTTGTTGGTTGTACCCTTGAGCAACCAATCTGGCCTTGTTTCTCACGACTTGACCATTTTCATCAAGTTTGTTTCGAAACACCCATTTAGTTCCAATGACACTCTTGCCTTTGGGCTTCTGAGTTAGTTTCCAAACTTGATTTCTCTCGAATTGGTCAAGTTCATCCTGCATGGCATTTACCCAGCTAGGATCATCTAACGCCTCTTCTATGGAGTCTGGTTGAAGTTCAGAAACCATAGCAAGATTTGTGTAGTTCCTTCTGGTTTTTACGCCACGTTCTGGATTACCCAAGACTTCATTCTGAGAGACGTTCTTCAAGTCTCTTGAGCCTCTAATCCCTTTAGGAGTACGGTTCTGAGAAGGAGACACAGAAGGTTCTCTTTCTGAGTTATCAGAGGCTTGACCCTCTGAGAATCTAAATTCCATTGCATTTGGAGAAGTAGATTCTCTAGGTTCTGGAGCTTCGATGATGCTGCTAGATTTTTCTTTAGATAGAGATGGTTGTTCCATGGGTTGGAAGTCAGTCTCATCATCTATAAGAATTTTCTTTTTGGCTTTCTCAGAAGAGATGTTGAGTTTCTCAAACTCATCTTCTAAGTCTGCATCTTTCTGAGACATGTCCTTACTAAGTTCTTTGAGCTTAATATGGATTGTCTCTTCAACACATTTACTCCTTTTGTTATATACTCTGTAAGCTTTAGAGACTGAGGAGTATCCTAGGAAGCATCCATCATCGGACTTAGGATCAAACTTAGAGAGTTTGTCCTTTGTGTTGAGAATAAAACAAGAAGAACCAAATACATGGAAATAAGAAATGTTTGGTATTTTATTCTTCCATAGCTCGTAAGGAGTCTTTTTCAGAATTGGTCTCAGAAAGACTCGATTCTGAATGTAGCATGAAGTGTTAACTGCTTCAGCCTAGAAACCTTTTGAAAGTCCGCTTTCTAAGAGCATTGTTCTTGCCATCTCTTGAAGGCTTCGATTCTTTCTCTCAGCTACTCCATTTTGTTGAGGAGTTCTGGGAGATGAGAATTCGTGAGCAATGCCCAGATTTTCACAAAACTTTTCGAAAGCATGATTCTCAAATTCACAACCATGATCTGATCTAATGGCATGAATGTGCGAATCCTTTTTAGTTGAAATTCTTTTCGCAAATGCTTTGAACTTCTCAAAAGTTTCTTCCTTAGAAGCTAGAAAGAAAACCCAAGTGAATCTGGAGTAATCATCCACTATGACAAGACCATAGCGTTTTCCAGAGAGGGAAGCCGTTCTGGTTGGTCCAAAGAGATCCATGTGGAGCAGTTCCAGTGGTTTCTGAGTAGAAATACCCCTTTTACTGGGAAAGGAAGCCCTAGTCTGTTTCCCTCTTTCACAGAAGTCGCAGGTTGCATCCTTCTGATACTTAATGTTGGGAAGGCCCTTTACAAGTCCTTTCTAAGAGAGTTCAGAAAGAAGTCTCATATGGGCATGACCAAGTTTCTTATGCCGTAGCCATTTGTCTTCTTAGACAGAGACAAGGCACTCCACGTTTTGATCCTTTAGATCATCCAGATGGATAACATAGATGTTACCAACACGTTTTCCTTCCAGAACGATCTTGTCATTTGTGAGATTAATCACATGACAATACTTGGCATAAAACTCAACCTTTAAGCCTTTGTCACAAAATTGACTAATGCTTAATAGATTGTGAGTTAAGCCATCGACCAAAAGTACATCTGAGATTTGATGAGAGGAATCCTTACCAACATCTCCTATTGCAGTGACTCTTCCCTTAGCGCCATCACCGAATCGCACTGTTCCGCCTTTCTTGGGCTTGAGACTTCTGAACCAGTGCTTGCTTCCAGTCATGTGCCTCGAGCAGCCACTGTCAAGGTACCACTGCTCATCGTGGTTGTGGAGCAGCGCTTGATGATGTACCTGCAGTCACAAAGTTAACAGATTTAGGTACCCATTCTTTGTTGGGTCCTTGCTTGTTAGCTTTCTTGGACTTTTGCCTTCTTTTCTTAGAAGGGTCATGGTTTTGAGAGTCAGAGACCTTTTGTTTGCCCTTTTCAGAAGCACTTGCTTTCTGAGTTTTCTTTTGAGCCTTCTGAGGCTTAGAGATTTTTCCTTTTTCCAACATAGGACATTCTTCAGAACCATGGCCACTTTTAAAACATGCGATGCACGTGCGAGGTGATTTAGTTAAAGATAGATCAATATCATTTGGTTCGAAGATTTCTTCATAACCAAGTCCACTCTTATCCTTGTAAGGTCTTTGACCACCAAGCAAGAGTGTCATCATTTTTTCACCCTTGACCATCTTAACTAAGTCAGAAGTGAGAAGCTCATTTGTCTTTTGTAATTCTATCAAAGCCAGTTCGGCTTTTTCAACAGTTACAGAAGACATTGTTTCTAAAGCTTGATAGAGGTTGTGACTTTCAAGATATCTATTTTTAAGGTCATCTCTTTCAAGCCTTAGGTTCTCTACTTCTTGAATTAGTCTAGGATTTTCAGCTTCTAAGTGTTTAAAAGACTTTCTTAGTTTGCTGAAATTGTTAGCTAATTCGTTTGAGTCTCTCAGAAGCTCTTCATAGAGTTCTGAGATCTCATTGTATGAGTATGAGAGAGGAGGAGAGTTTGGTACCTCTTCTGACTCAGATTCTGTTTCCAGAATATAGTCAGTACCGGCCATGAAGCAGACATTAGCTTCCTCTTCACTTGCTGACTCAGAGCCTTCCTCTTCTGAGTCACTCCATTGCCTTCTTCTTCTTCTTGGGAATGAACTTCTTCTTTCCCTTGTTCTGAGGGCACTCCGTTCTGAAGTGGCCCTTTTCTCCACAGCCGAAACATGTGGCATCAGAAGGTTTTGACTTTCCTTTTCTAGGGGTGATCTCTTTGTCTTTGCTTGGTCTTCTCTTCCAAGCTTTCTTCATTTTCCTTACTAGAAGAGAGATGTCATCTTCATCGGAATCTGAGTTTTGATCGTTTTCAGACTCAGATATTTCTTCAGCCTTTAGGGCTTTTGAAGTCTTTTTGATCTGACTTTTCAGAGCCAGGGCTTTCTGAGGTCTTGAGGATGAAGATGGTCCTTCAAGCTCAATCTCGTGAGTTCTGAGTGAGCCAAACAATACATCTAAACCCAGCTGGTTTAGATCCTTTGCTTCTTGGATCGCTGTCACCTTTGGGCGCCACTTGGCAGATAGGCTTCTGAGAATTTTCCTCACCATCTCAGCGTTGGAGTAGGTCTTTCCCAAGACCTTTAGCTGATTTATGATGTGGAGAAACCTTATTGACATGTTGTCAATGGTTTCCTCAGGTTGCATGCAGAAGGACTCGTACTTATGTACGAGCATTGATACCTTGGTTTCCTTGACTTCATCATTTCCTTCATGCAGCATGTGTAATCTCTCCCAAATTTCTTGAGCGGTGTCACACGACACAATCTTGTCGTATTCTACCTTGGGCAAGGCGCAGAGAAGAATGTATTTAGCTTTGAAGTTGAGTTGTATCTTCTCCTTCATCTCTTGAGTCCATTCGTCCTTAGGGACTCGTCTTGTATAGGTTATGAGTGCTGGAGGTGCCACTCCTGGCTCAGCGTCTGTTGCAACTACAACATCCTCTGTAATTGTCTGCAGAGGCTGATAGTCTCCATTCTCGATCCTATCCCATAAGTCCAGACTGGTGTGCTTGATGAATAGCGTCATCCTGTCACTCCAGTAGTCGAAGCTGTCTCCGAGAAACATCGGAGGTCTGTTTATTGAAGCCCCATCGGATATGAATGCAGCTGGTGAATTCATATTTCCCTTCGTGGATCTTTTTCCTTGACACTGCGAAGTGCTCAACCCCTTAAGGACCGAGCTCTGATGCCAATTGAAAGTGTATGTGTGCACGAGAAGGGGGGGTTGAATCGTGCAAGTTTTAAAAATTACTTCTTAAAACTTTTACTTAGAAAGTTGTTTTTACTCAGAAGGTAGAATTAAGAGTTTGCAGCGGAAATTGCTTTCTGAGAAGATTAAGTTTCTGAGAACTTATTCTTTCTGAGAAAGTCCCTTTTTGAGCAATTTTAAGAAAATGACTTTACGTTAGAATTTCTTAAACGCTTTCTGATTTTAATCAATAAAGTTTTCACGAGACTTCTTAATTAAAATCGTGGCAAAGTTTTCCTCAAAGATTTATGCAAGTAAAGAGTAAGGGAGAAAAGCTTAACGCAAAGAATTTTATACTGGTTCGGTTATAACCAACCTACTCCAGTCCTCAACCTTCAGTTGAGAGTTCTTGGATATTCTTCTTAAAGTGCCTTCCCAGACAGCACTGCCTTTACCAAGTAAAGGACTTCCACCACTTCACAACCCGAAGTGGATTTCCTTGCCTCACACTAGAGGACTTCTTTGCCTTAAACACTTAAGGACTTAAACTTTGCCTCAAAACACTTAGAGGACTTAAACTTTGCCTCAAAACATTTAGAGGACTTAAACTGCCTTCAAACAGCGAAGGACTTAGCGTTTTTCGGAAAGTTGTTTTTGCTTAGAAAACCAACTACTAAGATTAAGTTACAAACTTAATTTGACCCTTAGTAGACTTCTAGATTTAACTTACAATTGTAAGAATTTACACCAATACAGAACTAGAAGATTTTCGCAAAGTTGAAAGAACAATTCCGTAAAATTGTCTTTCTGAGAAAGTTCTAAGTTTTCGCAGATGATTTTCAATTCAGCAGAGTTTTTGCACGTTTAATCAAGAGTTTTTAGCGCAAGAATTTCGTCACATTGCTCTGGAATTGAACTCATATATATAGGCATCAAAGAGCCGCGAAATTAGAAGCTTTCACTTTGCTTATGTGGCTGTGTCCTTTTCAGAACGGCTCCCTGCTACAGTCAGCGCGAAATGAGGAACTTTTCAGAACTGCACAGTGCGCGTGTTCCCACTTCCTTAGCTAGTTGTAGCGAGCTTTCTGAGACTTCTTGCGATCCCTTGAGTCTAGACACTTGGTTGCTTCTGAGTCCAACTTTCTGAGAGTTGTACGGACTTCTGAGGCGAACCTTCTGAGGGAAGACCCTTCTGAGAACTACTAGTCGCAAGGTCTTCTGAGACCCTTCTGAGGCGACAGTGTTCTTTCCTCAGAAACATGTTTTCACCTTCTGCGCTTCTGAGACATCCTTTTTGATATCTTTTGGCGCTATGATTTTATCAATTGATCTCGAGGCTACTTGATGTTTTGTCTTGGTCTTTGCTCATGGTATTGCAATAATTTAAAGCTTTCTGAGACACTTAGCGCACATATTAGCAAAACCTTAAGTAAAATTTTTATACTTATGGCTTACCTTGTTATCATTAAAACTTTCATTGCTCTAAGAGAATTATGCCTAATTCTTTCAGAAGGGTTCTGGAGCTTACAGCCTCTAGAATAGATTTTGGCATTTTACGTATAACCTCCAAATGTATCTCGACTTCTAATCTGCTGATAAAGCAATTCAACAATATCTTAGGATCTGTGATATGAACATTCTCAGCATAAGTCATGAAATCATCATGATATTCATTCACTGTGTTGATTTGCTTTGTGACTGAGTTCAGTAATCCATCATGAAAATGGAAATTGGTGTTCAATGAAAGCACCTTTGCTAGATGTAAGAAAATGAATAAGGAAAGAATTAATCAAATCAGGGAGAATTTGGGAGAATAATTTCAAGAGAATGGAATTCCAATAGAGGAAAATATCAATCAACTAATTCCATGCATAATGATTATCATCACTATCACCTATTTATAGTAATTACCACCATTTCCTAACTGAGCTTTGGACCCAATAATTTACTCCTTACAATACCTTCGCCTTAAAGACAACCTTGCCCTCAAGGTTGTGGTAGAAACGTAAAATATCTATCATAATTACAATTAATAGAAAAATAATTAATTCTAAAAATAATATTCCTATCCTATTTCTATGCTATTGTTAAAAAAAACTACCACCAGGATCCCATTGATAAAATTTATTTTCATCAACTAAAACCATATAAGAATTAGGTTCTGCAAAAAATAGGAGTTGTCCCAATAGTAAATTTTTTGATTTATTCTTTCATTTCTATTATTTAGGTTGTGGCGATGAAGACTAGGCCCACAGTAGTTAATTCTTGATTCTCCGTTTTTGGGCTGAGCATTGGCCCAATAGGGTGGGAGTTGTCACCCCCAGGTCTTTACTCTGCTTCCAGATTATTCTTGTCATCAGAGTTGCTCCCATGGTGTTCTACATCACTGCCATCCGAAGACCGAACCCGGTCAATAGCGTCGGAGTTCTCAATGTCGTCGCGCGCTCCTTCTTCATCCTTTTGTCTGCCACGATGGTCACCATCCACGAGGCGTGCGGGCCTCCGCGTGTTTCATCGGCCCTAGCGCCTTCGATTTCACAATTCGTTCCTGTCACCACCACCTTGTACTCCTCCTTCTTTGTTTGATCCCTACAGTCGTTATCCCAAGGAAATGATGGGCCATGAGTGGAGGTGGCTTAGCCATGATTTGAAGGGTTCGATGAAAGGGTCCAATTGAATCACCCTTGCAACGATGAAACCCTCCATCACTCGTTCAAGGATAACCACTGCAAGTCACGATTTCCGGTGCGCCCTGCACCTCTTCCTCCGTTGCTGGAAAAGCACTGACCTCAGTGCTATCTACCACCGCGTGCGCGGCGCTACTTCTGCTCGAAGCTGTGTCGCTTCTTGTTTCAAGATCCTTGGTTGCTTCCATCGGTGCCATCTCGATCGCCAACGCAATTGATTGATCGTTGCTGTAACTCAGGTCGTCCTTGTAGATTGCTTGAAGTTGCAGATGTAGGCATAGGTTCTCGTCTTAATCTCCCATTTCTGAATTTTGCTTTCCAATTGAATTTGGATTATTTGAAATTGATATTTGATTTGTTGTTGTTCTTAATTTCAGAACTGAATTTATTACCCGATGAATTTCAGGATTAACTTATGAGTTTGGTTGATATGAATATTTTGGATCTGGAATTTTTATTTGTGCATCTTGTTTTTGGTGAATTGGTCTTTCCAAATTATGAGCTATGATTGAGTCTGAATTTGCTTGCTCCTCTTGCTTCTCATATGCAATTCTAAACTCACTTAATCTTTCAACGAACCAAGCCTCTAGAATAGATTTTGGCATATTACGTATAACCTCCAAATGTATCTCGACTTTTAATCTGCTGATAAAGCAATTCAACAATATCTTAGGATCTGTGATATGAACATTCTCAGCATAGGTCATGAAATCATCATGATATTCATTCACTGTGTTGATTTGCTTTGTGACTGAGTTCAGTAATCCATCATGAAAATGGAAATTGGTGTTCAATGAAAGCACCTTTGCTAGATGTAAGAAAATGAATAAGGAAAGAATTAATCAAATCAGGGAGAATTTGGGAGAATAATTTCAAGAGAATGGAATTCCAAAAGAGGAAAATATCAATCAACTAATTCCATGCATAATGATTATCATCACTATCACCTATTTATAGTAATTACCACCATTTCCTAACTGAGCTTTGGACCCAATAATTTACTCCTTACAATACCTTCGCCTTAAAGACAACCTTGCCCTCAAGGTTGTGGTAGAAACGTAAAATGTCTATCATAATTACAATTAATAGAAAAATAATTAATTCTAAAAATAATATTCCTATCCTATTTCTATGCTATTGTTAAAAAAAACTACCACTAGGATCCCTTTGATAAAATTTATTTTCATCAACTAAAACCATATAAGAATTAGGTTCTCCAAAAAATAGGAGTTGTCCCAATAGTAAATTTTTTGATTTATTCTTTAATTTCTATTATTTAGGTTGTGGCGATGAAGATTAGGCCCACAGTAGTTAATTCTTGATTCTCCGTTTTTGGGCTGAGCATTGGCCCAATAGGGTGGGAGTTGTCACCCCCAGGTCTTTACTCTGCTTCCAGATTATTCTTGTCATCAGAGTTGCTCCCATGGTGTTCCACATCACTGCCATCCGAAGACCGAACCCGGTCACTAGCGTCGCAGTTCTCAATGCCGTCGCGCGCTCCTTCTACATCCTTGTGTCTCCCACGATGGTCACCATCCACGAGGCGTGCGGGCCTCCGCGTGTTCCATCGGCCCTAGCACCTTCAATTTCACAATTCGTTCCTGTCACCACCACCTTGTATTCCTCATTCTTTGTTCGATCCCTACAGTCGTGATCCCAAGGAAATAATGGGCCATGAGTGGAGGTGGCTTAGCCAAGATTTGAAGGGTTCGATGGAAGGATCCAATTGAATCACCCTTGCAAGTCACGATTTTCGGTGCGCCCCGTGTAACACCCGTGATTCGAGATTTTCTTGCTTTTGTGTATTCTCAGTCGCCAGTGCGGATTTCGGTGCCCGGAGCTTAGAGCTATATATATATGGTGATATTTCATTATGTGTTTTTTTTTCTATGATTGATATATATGTATATATATCCATATGTGATAGGACTTCGGCAAGTGCACCGAATCGTACAAGTAATAAAGTCCACGGTGAGTGGGTATCGTTCCCACGAGGATTAAAGAACTGAGCAAAGATTTCGTGATGTGAATTTCTAATTAGACGAATCGAATTAAGGGTGATGAAAGGTTTGAAATTATAAATTCAAAAGAATATCAACGTAACAGACAGTAAACTAATGTTGAAAACTTCAAAGAATGAGAGGTTAGGGAATCGGGTTCACGTATCTTCTGAAATAATTAAAACAATTGCTCGCCTTCAAATTCTAAAACTTCAATTCAATGAACGAATCTTAAATTGTCAATTCCAATCCCTTGGTAATTTAACACTTTTTCTATGAACAATCAGTCAATCCCTTGATCAAATCGTTTCACAGAAAAGAAAATATGTTTACTGATTCAAAGTTCATAAAAGTCTTGACTCTATTCCTAGTTATCAATCCTTCCAGCAATTTCCCTTGAGCTAATTCACACACTTATTTTCCCAAATAAACATATGAATCCAAGATAAGTTGAAAAGCGATTTCCCAATCTTCAGAACAACACAAAACAATAAGGTAGTTACCTGAATCGAAGAAGTAAAATTCAAAGGTTTGCAATCATCGGATTAATTCATAGTGATACGATTCCCCTATCCCTAACAAGGGATTAGTTGCTCATAATCAAAGTAAACAAAGCATAGAAATTGATAGAAAGCAGGTTAAAGAACGAATAACTCATTGTATTGAAAAACAGAGTAAAAACAGAGTACTGGAATGAAAAAAAAAACAAGCTGCTACTGAAAAATAAGGATTCAAGATGAGCGATCAGATAATGGATGACCTAATTTCCTCCTCTTCTAATCCTATATATAATCAGATAGTCTAGAATTTAAATTGATTACAGAGGGATTTTGTTTAAAAATAACTAAGACAGTGTAATATCTAAACAGATTTAATCCTGACTTATAGATGCTCTGTTTCCACTTTTATTCGGACGCAAGGCGTAGGGAGGACGCGGCGCGCTGCATGGGTTGGCTTCTCCGGGGCGCGGGGCGCCTGCTGGACGCAGGGCGCCAGCCATTCGACCTTTCTCGGGCGCAAGGCGCCTTGTTTGAGCGCCTGAAGTTGTTCAATACTGTTTGTAGGGCGCGAGGCGCCATCCTAGGCGCTAGGCGCTTCATTTTGGCTGCATGGAGGGCGCTGGGCGCCAGGTAGGGCGCTGGGCGCCTGGTGGAGGGCCTGGCGGGGCGCTGGGCGCCTGGATGGCTGGCAGCACTTCAGCCTTAACTTGCAGGTCACTTTCGAGGCTCCAGACGCAAGAATTGGATTTCGGCATCTTCATCAAAGTTGTAGATCTTTTCGTTATCTTTCCAATGACACCAAAATCAACCTCATCCAACATCTATAGCTCCAAGTATGGTTAAAACACCATGAGAGGGTTATACACCTTTCTGCTTCTACATTGCTACATTGCTGCAGCTTTAGATTTTGCAATGATTTTCCATGTTCCTTCAAAGCTCCCAAATGCAACTCCAATTCTTCTACAAAATAGAACCAAAACTACCAAAGAACACATAACCGTACCAAGAATTTAAATTAAACTCTAAACTAATTAAATTACTCTAAAATTGAACAAAATACTAATAAAACTAAGATAAAGTATTAGAAACTTATACTAAAATTATACTAAAAATGCCAAGGCATCACAACACCAAACTTAAGGTGTTGCTTGTCCCCAAGCAACCAAAACAATACTAAAATAAACTAGTAAAAATAAAGTAACAAAGTAGTGGAATCAAAGAACAATTATTTTGAAACATCTCACTTTTTTTCAGGTTAACTAAAAACTGTATGATTCATGCAACTATACACCCTTTTCTACCAATTCAGCATTACATTGAGCAACATTAGACTTGACAATCAAGATTAAAATCCGGATCAAATTATAAGAATTTTTTTCACAGCTCCTAAACACCAAACTTAGTGTTTGGCCCTAGTTCCATAGATGTAATGCAATGCCTTTCAAAATATTTAACCTTTGAAATGAATCAATTTACCACAAACAGTAGGGGTAAGACACTTGCAATTTTTTTTTCAATCACACTTGACTCTTTGCACAGAACTTTTGACTCTAAATGCTTTGTCTCGGGGCAACCTTTTAAAGTAAGCTTTCGACCAACGTTCCCGGTCCAGTTGGCCCAAGACGCTAGGTGGTGAAGCACCCCTCGGATCTACTTGCCCAAGTCTCTCCCTGACACAAAATCACCACAAGCACATAACTAGGTTTTAATGATTTTTAATAGAGATATCCCCTAGTCATTGGTGCTCAGAGCCTTGGATGTTTATCTTTCATTTCATTTGGAACCTTTATGCAACATCTTTTATTGCAAGGCTCACCCCCTCCTTAAATCAATTTCCAAATGATTCAATCAGTTCACAAACAATATTGGCATCACACTGCATTCACATGAACAGGGACTCACACCAAACTTAGTTATTTAGAATTAGTCCAAAAACCCTTATAATAATTCTCTAGAAATCAATCCTAATCATCTCCTCACGTTGCACAAATAATAATTAACTACACAACAATTCAAGGTGCATAGACATGTATTCACACAGTTTATGAATCAACCAAGACAAATTCAAACACAGTCTCATGCAAATTTATTCATCAATTCCACCACCATGCACCTAAACAAACGACAAAGAAATCGAAAGACATGACAATTAAAAACTAAAGAAAATAAATAGAGAGGATAGAAAACTTCCCTGGGTTGGGTTGCCTCCCAACAAGCGCTTCTTTAACGTCACTAGCTTGACGTATGGATGCCAGCTTAAGGTGGGTCATATGATGATTCTTGTTGATCAATCCCTCCTCCAGCAAGGTGCTTTAGGTTGTGCTCCTTCATGCTCACATTTTTCTCAGATTCAACCCTAGCCTTCTTGACATCTTTAAATGGTGGCCCATAGACTCCATTGTTAACATTTGTTAACAAGAACTCCTCATCAAACCACTGTTCGATCTTTTCATCATCAAAGGGGGGAGGAAAACCATCCCTCCTAAGCTCCTCATTCATCTTGAAGCACTCCTCACACATTTTCCATCCTTCAATGAATGCATTCTTCAGTGTTTGAGGTGAGGGTTTCAACTCCAACCCACATTGCTTTTTCTTCTCAATAGCAATCTGTTTCAAAGGTGGTGGATCGTCAAGGGTGTTCACATTAAGCATTGAATTCTTGGATTCTTGAATTGCAATGGGGTTCACTTCTATTTTCAACACATCCTCCTTTTTTACTTGAGTTTTCATACCCCTTGACATGCAAAAAGTTATCTTTTCATCATGCACCCTTAATGTCAACTCACCTTTTTGAACATCAATCAATGCTCGCCCAGTAGCTAAGAATGGCCTTCCAAGAATGATTGAGACATCTTCACTTTCATCCATCTCAAGGACAACAAAATCAGCAGGCAGAAAGAATTTGTCCACCTTAATTAGCACATTTTCCACAACCCCATATGGAAACTTGACAGATCTATCAGCAAATTGTAGGGAAATCATGGTGGGCTTCACATTCTTTATCCCTAACTTCTTCATCATAGAGAGAGGCATCAAGTTGATGCTTGCCCCTAGATCACACAGTGCTTTTTTAATTTTTAACATTACCAATTGCACAAGGAATATGATAGCTACCTGGATCCTTTAGCTTTGGTGGCACTTTGCTTTGAATGATAGCACTGCACTCCTCATTGAATACCACTGTTTCATCTCCTCGGAGTGATCTCTTTCTTGACAACAACTCCTTCATAAACTTGGCATAGCTAGGCATTTGTTCCAAAGCTTCAGCAAAAGGAATATTGATTTAGAGTTTTTTGAATACCTCTAAGAAATTGGAGAGATGCTTGTCTTGAGTTTTCTCTTGAATTCTTTGAGGGTAAGGTAGTCTTGGCTTGTAAGGAGCAACCTTTTTCTTGGGTGGCTCACTAGCTTGCTTTGCCACTTGTTCATTTGACTTTTCAGTGAGCTTTTGTTGGAAATTCTCCACTTTTGTTGGTGCCTCCACTTGAGATTGCACTTCAATGCTTCTGCCACTTCTTAAATTGATTGCCATGCATTGCTCCTTGGGGTTTGGTTCTGTATCACTAGGAAGTGATCCCAAGGGCCTTTCAGAGAGTTGCTTAGCTATTTGCCCCACTTGTACCTCTAAATTTCTGATAGAAGCCTCATGATTTTTTAAACTTGCTCTTGTCTCTTGCATGAAGCTTGAAGTTTGTTGCACAAACATGGAGGTAGATTGAGTGAGCTTTTCCATGGCAATCTCCAATGAAGATGGTTTAGGGTGGTCTTGTGGAGGAATGAATGGAGCTTGCTGTTGAGTTGGAGTATTGAATTGTTTTTGCCCTTGATTACCCCAACCAAAGTTAGGATGATTCCTCCACCCAGGATTGTAAGTTTTAGAATATGGATCATTTTGTTGTCTTGGAGGGTTCCCCATGTAGTTCACTTGCTCAGGTAAAGTTTCTTTGAAAAGATCACAGTCTTCATTTTTATGGGCTCCCCCACAAAGCTCACAAGATGAACTTGGAGGTCCTACTGCAGCAACTTGCATTTGTCCCATTTGCTTTGTGAGTGTAGCTAGTTGTTGAGACATCATCTTATTTTGTGCCAACAGAGTATCCAATGTGTCCAACTCCATCACACCTCTTCTCATAGGCCTCTCATTAGAACTCATGAAATTGCTTTCAGCCATAGTCTCAATTAATTCAATAGCTTCTTCAGGGGTTTTTCTATGAAGAGATCCTCCAGCACTTGCATTAATCATAGCTCTCGAACTTTGAGTAACTCCATCATAGAATGTCTGAATTTGTAGCCAGTCAGGGATTGCATGGTGTGGACATTTTCTGAGCATCTCCTTGTACCTTTCCCATGCTTCATAGAGTGATTCTCCCTCCCTTTGAGCAAATGAGTTGATGTCATTCCTTAGCTTTGCTAGCTTCTGTGGAGGGAAATACTTAGCTAGAAATTTGCTAACTAAGTCATCCCATGTACTGATGCTTTCCAGTGGCTGTGATTGCAACCATAGTTTAGCTCTGTCCCTAAGAGAAAAAGGGAAGAGTCTCAACTTAATTGCATCTGAACTCACACCATTGCTTTTGATCGTATCACATAACTGGAGGAAGGTAGCTAAGTGAACATTAGGATCATCAAGAGCTCCTCCACTGAATTGTTCTTGCTGCACCAATTGGATGAGTGAAGGCTTGAGCTCAAAGTTGTTTGCTTGCACTGGTGGTGGGACAATACTATTTCCACACCCGTTAGTGGTAGGTGTGGCATAGTCTCCCAAAGTTCTTCTCGGCCCATCACCTTCTTCTGCCATTGCTGCTCTTTTCTTTGCTTGTCTCAGCTTCCTCAAGGTCCTTTCAATTTCAGGATCAAAGTATAACTCTGTTCGTTCTATTTTTGCATGCAAAACAGACACCAAACTGAATAAAAGTGAGGTCTAGCACTTCCCAACGTCACAGTGAAGGGAATACTAGAGTAAAGACAAAATAAAAATATCTAATTTAGAAATCACACAATTACTCTAATTGTCAGTTTCAATTAATCCCCGGCAACGGCGCCAAAAACTTGATAGGGCTTCGGCAAGTGCACCGAATCGTACAAGTAATAAAGTCCACGATGAGTGGGTATCGTTCCCACGAGGATTAAAGAACTGAGCAAAGATTTCGTGATGTGAATTTCTAATTAGACGAATCGAATTAAGGGTGATGAAAGGTTTGAAATTATAAATTCAAAAGAATATCAAAGTAACAGACAGTAAACTAATGTTGAAAACTTCAAAGAATGAGAGGTTAGGGAATCGGGTTCACGTATCTTCTGAAATAATTAAAACAATTGCTCGCCTTCAAATTCTAAAACTTCAATTCAATGAACGAATCTTAAATTGTCAATTCCAATCCCTTGGTAATTTAACACTTTTTCTATGAACAATCAGTCAATCCCTTGATCAAATCGTTTCACAGAAAAGAAAATATGTTTACTGATTCAAAGTTCATAAAAGTCTTGACTCTATTCCTAGTTATCAATCCTTCCAGCAATTTCCCTTGAGCTAATTCACACACTTATTTTCCCAAATAAACATATGAATCCAAGATAAGTTGAAAAGCGATTTCCCAATCTTCAGAACAACACAAAACAATAAGGTAGTTACCTGAATCGAAGAAGTAAAATTCAAAGGTTTGCAATCATCGGATTAATTCATAGTGATACGATTCCCCTATCCCTAACAAGGGATTAGTTGCTCATAATCAAAGTAAACAAAGCATAGAAATTGATAGAAAGCAGGTTAAAGAACGAATAACTCATTGTATTGAAAAACAGAGTAAAAACAGAGTACTGGAATGAAAAAAAAAAACAAGCTGCTACTGAAAAATAAGGATTCAAGATGAGCGATCAGATAATGGATGACCTAATTTCCCCCTCTTCTAGTGCTATATATAATCAGATAGTCTAGAATTTAAATTGATTACAGAGGGATTTTGTTTAAAAATAACTAAGACCGTGTAATATCTAAACAGATTTAATCCTGAATTATAGATGCTCTGTTTCAAATTTTATCCGGACGCAAGGCGTAGGGAGGACGCGGCGCGCTGCATGGGTTGGCTTCTCCAGGGCGCGGGGCGCCTGCTGGACGCAGGGCGCCAGCCATTCGACCTCTCTCGGGCGCAAGGCGCCTGGAGGGCGCAAGGCGCCTTGTTTGAGCGCCTGAAGTTGTTCAATACTGTTTGTAGGGCGCGAGGCGCCATCTTGGGCGCTAGGCGCTTCATTTTGGCTGCATGGAGGGCGCTGGGCGCCAGGTAGGGCGCTGGGCGCCTGGTGGAGGGCCTGGCGGGGCGCTGGGCGCCTGGTGGAGGGCCTGGCGGGGCGCTGGGCGCGTGGATGGCTGGCAGCACTTCAGCCTTAACTTGCAGGTCACTTTCGAGGCTCCAGACGCAAGAATTGGATTTCGGCATCTTCATCAAAGTTGTAGATCTTTTCGTTATCTTTCCAATGACACCTAAATCAACCTCATCCAACATCTATAGCTCCAAGTATGGTTAAAACACCATGAGAGGGTTATACACCTTTCTGCTTCTACATTGCTACATTGCTGCAGCTTTAGATTTTGCAATGATTTTCCATGTTCCTTCAAAGCTCCCAAATGCAACTCCAATTCTTCTACAAAATAGAACCAAAACTACCAAAGAACACATAACCGTACCAAGAATTTAAATTAAACTCTAAACTAATTAAATTACTCTAAAATTGAACAAAATACTAATAAAACTAAGATAAAGTATTAGAAACTTATACTAAAATTATACTAAAAATGCCAAGGCATCAATATGTAACGCGCACATGGGCAACGTGGTGCATGAGATTATTAATTATTTTACTTGATGATGAAACAAGCTATATGGTGTTGCCTGAGATGGATGTATTTTACGGAACCAAAGTGAGTGGTGTGTGTGTTTGGATTTAAGTGAATTTTCTTACTCAAGAAAAAGACTGGTACTAAGTTTATCATATATATATATATATATATATATATATATACAAATTATTTTATTCACAAGGCATAAAGTATGTACCCTTACATATATGCAGTTTATTTATATTCACATAACCCTTATATAATATATATATATATTATATTATATGTATGTATATGGGTGCATAAATATGTGTGTGTGTGTGTGTGTGCGCGCGCGCGCATATACACATAAGTGTACATGTATTTGTTTTGTGTGAGTAAGTGTTATATAATAATTTAAGTTTGTTTGAGAAGCAAGGCAAACTTAATATTATTATTGTACGAGCTAGAGAACCCCTGAGAGGGGTAACGATCGTTATAAAAATTTTATTGAGACCTTAATATTTAAATTTAGAATCCCAAATTGGTGTCTGGAAAATATTTAGAAAATATTCTCACCAATATTGGAAAAGTATGATTTTAAAGCTATTATTATTATTATTTCGCATTTTTACGATTTTCAAGAAAAATCCTTTTAATATACAAATAATGTGAAATTAATAATATAGCGAGATAATTATTTTAGACTTATTGAGAGTCTCATAATATTAAGAAAATTTTCATAACGATCATATGCCATTTTCTTATTTTAAATATTGAATATTTAGCGAGTTATTGAGTAACCTAAGAGAGAGCCTGAGTTAGATCCTAAACACAACCAGAGCAACTTTTTAGGACCCTGAGCTCTCCAAAATTTCCCACCATAAAACTTAGTTGCAATTTCTTACTCACTATCATACTCAAACACATACTCATACTCACCACCTAAATACATACAACCCAAAAATAACACCCCAACACCCCCAAAAGGCCTATAATTCTCGGCCAAACCCCACCAAAGCCCCTTCACACTCCCATTCTCTCATTTTTCAAACACACACACTTCAGAACATTGCTCTGAGCTCCACCCTCACCCTTGAAGAGCCATTTTCGGCTAGCCACCAAGAGCCCAAGAGAAAGCCACTACCACCTCCATTTCTCTTGATTGTGCTTCAATCTAAGGTTGGTGATCTAAAATGTGACATGGGGAGTTTGTGAAATTTGATAAAGATAAATATAAGATTAAGTAATGTGTACGATGAGAGCTTTAATACATTAGATCAAAGTAAGGATGTGGTATTCGGAGAACCTAAACCCTTTTATGTAAGTGTTATGACATTGAAATGATTAGTTTATGTGGATGGAGTTATATGTGACGATGTAATTGTTAAGATAATGATGTGCAAGCATGCTATGTTAACGTGGGTAGTAGAATCCCTTAATTGTGGTTAAAGTAAACTATGAGATGCTCTTGTGAAGTGATTGTGGATTATGTGATAATGTGATTGAATTGTGAATTATAAATGACGAGCTACTTAGTTGTGAATTTTGAAAGTACAGGCTATGACATTGAAAATTTATGATTGAGATGAATATGTAGAGACTTGTACATGTCTCGTGTGGTTGTGTTGAGTTGGAAGATTGAAGTATTTAAATGGCTACTTAGGAGTTTGGGTGGATTCCAGTACGCCTTTCTTAGGTACTTAGGATATGGGTGGATTCGAGTACGCTGTTATCTTTATCAGCTACTTATGAGGTGGGTGGATTCGAGTATGCTGTTGCCGGCTACTTAGGAGTTTGGGTGTATTCGAGTATGCCGTGCTTGGCTATTTAGGAGGTGAGTGTATTCGAATATGCCATTAGAGGGTATCTAAGACGTGGGTGTATTCGGATACGCCTCAAAGTTTGATATGTTAATTTGAAGTGCTCTCATGCATGTTTTATTAATATGAAAAATGCGACAGTGCTGGTTTATTGCACGATAATGTATAATTGTTGTTAGACTCTGGTATGGTTGGCTGTAATGATATGCGAGAGGGGTGAGCATTTACTGTACACTGAGGGAACCGCGAGAACTTAGAAAGACTCATAGGTTTCCCCTTTAGAGACGGATCGTTAAGTTGTTTGATCTAGTCAAAGTAAGCACTTGAGTTTTGACAAAAATTAAAGTTCTGTTTGATACAAGTATTACTTTGACTAGCTAGAATCGATAACATCGAGCACGTAGATCCGTGTGCTCAAGATAACTCACTAAGACGATCTCGTCTTACGCTCTCTTTTCTTGATGATTCGATTCTAGATGGACCAGCCGCCGCTGCCCCCGCCGCGCCACGAGACTTATGATTTCGCTTGGTCCAGCTACACGCCGGCCACCGGTGCGGTGACTGTCGCGTCCACCATCTCAGGGGTACATCGCTTCTTCATCCCAGAGCTTATAGCGAGGTATCCTGCTCCTGCTCCTGGTCCCGTTCCTGTCCCTGCTCCTGCCCCAGCTCCAGCTCCAGCGCCAGCTCAGGCACCTGCTTCTCCGCCACCACCTCCGCCACCTTCTCCGGTCTCGGAGTCGACAGAGTCGGACCCAGTGGAGGACGAGGGCTACCAGAGTGATGACTCGGCGGATTTCTGGACAGGCGTCGACTACATTTTGGTGGAGTCAGAGGTGTCCTCCGCCGCGCCGGCTTAGACATGAGCGAGGACGTCGGGAGCGCTAGTAGGTGAGGCGCTGATCGTGACCAACCTAACCGATGTGCAGCTGACGTTCGACCTCTTTTCCTTTGTTTATAAGTTATTTATATGGAGCCTCTTTGTACCCCTGAGTGGGATTTTACTATCTTGACATGTATATGTACTGACGAACTACAGTTTCACCTGAGTCCTCTTTTGTACATTCGCCCAGGATTTTAGACTTGTCTTTTAATCATATCAGCTCCTCTATATATATTTCGGCATGTACTAAACAGGATCTGGATACACTTAAACTCTGTTACATTTCGTTCTGATGCTTATACCAAGTTCTAATATCATGGCCATTTGTTGCATGGGCCTTTATTATATTATTGGCATTTTCTATTGTTGTTCAATACGCTTATGAAGGTTATCTATTCGTGCCATTAATCTGATTGGTCATGGCTTTGAGTCTCGATATCGATTTATCGTTTATTTGGGTTACGAAGATATCTTTTACTTATACGTTCAAAAAAAAAAACATGGGTTTTTGGGTGTTATGAAACATTGCAAATTGTTAATTATGTCCATTGCATAGTTAATAAACTGAGATGTTACACCCTGCACCTCTTCCTCCGTTGCTGGAAAAGCACTGACCTCGGTGCTATCTACCACCGCGTGCGCGGCGCTGCTTCTGCTCGGAGCTATGTCGCTTCTTGTTTCAAGATCCGTGGTTGCTTCCATCGGCGCCATCTCGATCGCCACCGGAATTGATTGATCGTTGCTGTAACTCAGGTCGTCCTCGTATATTGCTTGAAGTTGCACATGTAGTCTTAGGTTCTCGTCTTAATCTCCCATTTCTGAATTTTGCTTTCCAATTGAATTTGGATTATTTGAAATTGATATTTGATTTGTTGTTGTTCTTAATTTTGGAACTGAATTTATTACCCAATGAATTTCAAAATTAACTTCTAAGTTTGGTTGATATGAATATTTTGGATCTAGAATTTTTATTTGTGCATCTTATTGTTGTTGAATTGGTCTTTCCAAATTATGAGATATGATTGAGTCTGAATTTGCTTGCTCCTCTTGCTTCTCATATGCAATTCTAAACTCACTTAATCTTCCAACGAACCAAGCCTCTAGAATAGAATTTGTCATTTTACGTATAACCTCCAAATGGATCTCGACATTTAATCTGCTGATAAAGCAATTCAACAATATCTTAGGATCTGTGATATGAACATTCTCAGCATAGATCATGAAATCATCATGATATTCATTCACTCTGTTGATTTGTGAATGAGTTCAGTAGTCCATCATGAAAATGGAAATTGGTGTTCAAAGAAAGCACCTTTGCAAGAGGTAAGAAAATGAATAAGGAAAGAATTAATCAAATCAGGAAGAATTTGGGAGAATAATTTCAAGAGAATGGAATTCCAAAAGAGGAAAATATCAATCAACTAATTCCCTGCATTATGATTATCATCTCTATCACCTATTTATAGTAATTACCACTATATCATAACTGAGCTATGGACCCAATAATCTACTCCTTACAATACATTCGCCTTAAAGACAACCTTGCCCTCAAGGTTGTGGTAAAAACGTACAATTTCTATCACAATTACAATTAATAGAAAAATAATTAATTCTAAAAATAATATTCCTATCCTATTTCTATGGTATTGTTAAAAAAAACTATCACCAGGATCCCATTGATAAAATTTATTTTCATTAACTAAAACCATATAAGAATTAGGTTCTTCAAAAAATAAGAGTTGACCTAATAATAAAATTTTTGATTCAGTCTTCATTTCTATTATTTAGGTTGTGGCGATGAAGATTAGGCCCACTATAGTTGATTCTTGATTCTCCGTATTTTGGGTTGAGCATTGGCCCAATAGGGTGGGAGTTGTCACCCCCAGGTCTTCACTCTGCTTCCAGATTATTCTTGTCATTAGAGTTGCTCCCATGGTGTTCCACATCACTGCCATCGGAAGACCGAACCCGGTCACTAGCGTCGCAGTTCTAAATGCCGTCGCGTGCTCCTTCTACATCCTTGTGTCTCCCACGATGGTCACCATCCACGAGGCGTGCAGGCCTCCGCGTGTTCCATCGGCCCTAGCGCCTTCGATTTCACGATTCGTTCCTTTCACCACGACCTTGTACTCCTCCTTCTTTGTTCGATCACTACAGTGGTGATCCCAAGGAAATGATGGGCCATGAGTGGAGGTGGCTTAGCCATGATTTAAAGGGTTCGATGGAAGGGTCCAGTTGAATAACCCTTGCAGCGATGAAACCCTCCATCACTCGTTCGAGGATCACCACTGCAAGCACGATTTCCGGTGCGCCCTGCACCTCTTCCTTCGTTGCTGGAAAAGCACAGACCTCAGTGCTATCTACCGCCGCGTGCGCGGCGCTGCTTCATCTCGGAATTGTGTCGCTTCTTGTTTGAAGATCCTTGGTTATTTCCATCGGCGCCATCTCGATCGCCAACGCAATGGATTGATCGTTGCTATAACAAAGGTCGTTCTCGTAGATTGCTTGAAGTAGTAGATGTAGGCATAGGTTCTTGTCTTAATCTCCCATTTCTAAATTTTGCTTTCCAATTGAATTTGGATTATTTGAAATTGATATTTGATTTGTTGTTGTTCTTAATTTTGGAACTGAATTTATTACCGGATGAATTTCTGGATTAACTTCTGAGTTTGGTTGATATGAATATTTTGGATTTGGAATTTTTATTTGTGCATCTTGTTATTAGTGAATTGGTCTTTCCAATTTATGAGATATGATTGAGTCTGAATTTGCTTGCTCCTCTTGCTTCTCATATGCAATTCTAAACTCACTTAATCTTCTAACGAACCAAGCCTCTAGAATAGATTTTAGCATTTTACGTATAACCTCCAAATGGATCTCGACTTTTAATCTGCTGATAAAGCTATTCAACAATATCTTAGGATCTGTGATATGAACATTCTCAGCATATATCATGAAATCATCATGATATTCATTCACTCTGTTGATTTGCTTTGTGAATGAGTTCAGTAATCCATCATGAAAATGGAAATTGGTGTTCAAAGAAAGCACCTTTGCAAGAGGTAAGAAAATGAATAAGGAAAGAATTAATCAAATCAGGAAGAATTTGGGAGAATAATTTCAAGAGAATGGAATTCCAAAAGAGGAAAATATCAATCAACTAATTCCCTGCATTATGATTATCATCTCTATCACCTATTTATAGTAATTACCACTATATCATAACTGAGCTATGGACCCAATAATCTACTCCTTACAATACATTCGCCTTAAAGACAACCTTGCCCTCAAGGTTGTGGTAAAAACGTACAATTTCTATCACAATTACAATTAATAGAAAAATAATTAATTCTAAAAATAATATTCCTATCCTATTTCTATGGTATTGTTAAAAAAAACTATCACCAGGATCCCATTTATAAAATTTATTTTCATTAACTAAAACCATATAAGAATTAGGTTCTGCAAAAAATAAGAGTTGTCCTAATAATAAAATTTTTGATTCAGTCTTCATTTCTATTATTTAGGTTGTGGCGATGAAGATTAGGCCCACTATAGTTGATTCTTGATTCTCCGTATTTTGGGTTGAGCATTGGCCCAATAGGGTGGGAGTTGTCACCCCCAGGTCTTCACTTTGCTTCCAGATTATTCTTGTCATTAGAGTTGCTCCCATGGTGTTCCACATCACTGCCATCGGAAGACCGAACCCGGTCACTAGCGTCGCAGTTCTAAATGCCGTCGCGTGCTCCTTCTACATCCTTGTGTCTCCCACGATGGTCACCATCCACGAGGCGTGCAGGCCTCCGCGTGTTCCATCGGCCCTAGCGCCTTCGATTTCACGATTCGTTCCTTTCACCACGACCTTGTACTCCTCCTTCTTTGTTCGATCACTACAGTGGTGATCCCAAGGAAATGATGGGCCATGAGTGGAGGTGGCTTAGCCATGATTTAAAGGGTTCGATGGAAGGGTCCAGTTGAATAACCCTTGCAGCGATGAAACCCTCCATCACTCGTTCGAGGATCACCACTGCAAGCACGATTTCCGGTGCGCCCTGCACCTCTTCCTTCGTTGCTGGAAAAGCACAGACCTCGGTGCTATCTACCGCCGCGTGCGCGGCGCTGCTTCATCTCGGAGTTGTGTCGCTTCTTGTTTGAAGATCCTTGGTTATTTCCATCGGCGCCATCTCGATCGCCAACACAATGGATTGATCGTTGCTGTAACAAAGGTCGTTCTCGTAGATTGCTTGAAGTAGTAGATGTAGGCATAGGTTCTTGTCTTAATCTCCCATTTCTAAATTTTGCTTTCCAATTGAATTTGGATTATTTGAAATTGATATTTGATTTGTTGTTGTTCTTAATTTTGGAACTGAATTTATTACCGGATGAATTTCTGGATTAACTTCTGAGTTTGGTTGATATGAATATTTTGGATTTGGAATTTTTATTTGTGCATCTTGTTATTAGTGAATTGGTCTTTCCAATTTATGAGATATGATTGAGTCTGAATTTGCTTGCTCCTCTTGCTTCTCATATGCAATTCTAAACTCACTTAATCTTCTAACTAACCAAGCCTCTAGAATAGATTTTAGCATTTTACGTATAACCTCCAAATGGATCTCGACTTTTAATCTGCTGATAAAGCTATTCAACAATATCTTAGGATCTGTGATATGAACATTCTCAGCATATATCATGAAATCATCATGATATTCATTCACTCTGTTGATTTGCTTTGTGAATGAGTTCAGTAATCCATCATGAAAATGGAAATTGGTGTTCAATGAAAGCACCTTTGCTAGAGGTAAGAAAATGAATAAGGAAAGAATTATTCAAATCAGGAAGAATTTGGGAGAATAATTTCAAGAGAATGGAATTCCAAAAGAGGAAAATATCAATCAACTAATTCCCTGCATTATGATTATCATCTCTATCACCTATTTATAGTAATTACCACTATTTCATAACTGAGCTATGGACCCAATAATCTACTCCTTACAATACATTCGCCTTAAAGACAACCTTGCCCTCAACTTTGTGGTAAAAACGTACAATGTCTATCACAATTACAATTAATAGAAAAATAATTAATTCTAAAAATAATATTCCTATCCTATTTCTATGGTATTGTTAAAAAAAACTATCACCAGGATCCCATTGATAAAATTTATTTTCATTAACTAAAACCATATAAGAATTAGGTTCTGCAAAAAAAAAGAGTTGACCTAATAATAAAATTTTTGATTCAGTCTTCATTTCTATTATTTGGGTTGTGGCGATGAAGATTAGGCCCACTATAGTTGATTCTTGATTCTCCGTATTTTGGGTTGAGCATTGGCCCAATAGGGTGGGAGTTGTCACCCCCATGTCTTCACTCTGCTTCCTGATTATTCTTGTCATCAGAGTTGCTCCCATGGTGTTCCACATCACTGCCATCCAAAGACCGAACCCGGTCACTAGCGTCGCAGTTCTCAATGTCGTCGCGCGCTCCTTCTACATCCTTGTGTCTCTTACGATGGTCACCATCCACGAGGTGTGTGGGCCTTCGCGTGTTCCATCGGCCCTAGCGCCTTCAATTTCACGATTTGTTCCTGTCACCACCACCTTGTACTCCTCCTTCTTTGTTCGATCCTTACAGTGGTGATCCTAAGGAAATGATGGGCCATGAGTGGAGGTGGCTTAGCCATGATTTGAAGGGTTCGATGGAAGGGTCCAATTGAATCACCCTTGCAGCGATGTAACCCTCTATCACTCGTTCGAGGATCACCACTGCAAGTCACGATTTCCGGTGCGCCCTGCACCTCTTCCTTCGTTGCTGGAAAAGCACAGACCTCGGTGCTATCTACCACCGCGTGCGCGGCGCTGCTTCATCTCGGAGTTGTGTCGCTTCTTGTTTGAAGATCCTTGGTTGCTTCCATCGGCGCCATCTCGATCGCCAACGCAATTGATTGATCGTTGCTGTAACTCAGGTCGTCCTCGTAGATTGCTTGAAGTAGCAGATGTTGGCATAGGTTCTTGTCTTAATCTCCTATTTCTGAATTTTGCTTTCCAATTGAATTTGGATTATTTGAAATTGATATTTGATTTGTTGTTGTTCTTAATTTTGGAACTGAATTTATTACCCGATGAATTTCTGGATTAACTTATGAGTTTGGTTGATATGAATATTTTGGATTTGGAATTTTTATTTGTGCATCTTGTTGATAGTGAATTGGTCTTTCCAAATTATGAGATATGATTGAGTCTGAATTTGCTTGCTCCTCTTGCTTCTCATATGCAATTCTAAACTCACTTAATCTTCTAACGAACCAAGCCTCTAGAATAGATTTTAGCATTTTACGTATAACCTCCAAATGGATCTCGACTTTTAATCTGCTGATAAAGCTATTCAACAATATCTTAGGATCTGTGATATGAACATTCTCAGCATAGATCATGAAATCATCATGATATTCATTCACTGTGTTGATTTGCTTTGTGAATGAGTTCAGTAATCCATCATGAAAATGGAAATTGGTGTTAAATGAAAGCACCTTTGCTAGAGGTAAGAAAATGAATAAGGAAAGAATTATTCAAATCAGGAAGAATTTGGGAGAATAATTTCAAGAGAATGGAATTCCAAAAGAGGAAAATATCAATCAACTAATTCCCTGCATTATGATTATCATCTCTATCACCTATTTATAGTAATTACCACTATTTCATAACTGAGCTATGGACCCAATAATCTACTCCTTACAATACATTCGCCTTAAAGACAACCTTGCCCTCAAGGTTGTGGTAAAAACGTACAATGTCTATCACAATTACAATTAATAGAAAAATAATTAATTCTAAAAATAATATTCCTATCCTATTTCTATGGTATTGTTAAAAAAAACTATCACCGTATTTTGGGTTGAGCATTGGCCCAATAGGGTGGGAGTTGTCACCCCCAGGTCTTCACTCTGCTTCCTGATTATTCTTGTCATCAGAGTTGCTCCCATGGTGTTCCACATCACTGTCATCCAAAGACCGAACCCGGTCACTAGCGTCGCAGTTCTCAATGTCGTCGCGCGCTCCTTCTACATCCTTGTGTCTCTTACGATGGTCACCATCCACGAGGTGTGTGGGCCTTCGCGTGTTCCATCGGCCCTAGCGCCTTCAATTTCACGATTCGTTCCTGTCACCACCACCTTGTACTCCAACTTCTTTGTTCGATCCTTACAGTGGTGATCCCAAGGAAATGATGGGCCATGAGTGGAGGTGGCTTAGCCATGATTTGAAGGGTTCGATGGAAGGGTCCAATTGAATCACCCTTGCAGCGATGTAACCCTCTATCACTCGTTCGAGGATCACCACTGCAAGTCACGATTTCCGGTGCGCCCTGCACCTCTTCCTTCGTTGCTGGAAAAGCACAGACCTCGGTGCTATCTACCACCGCGTGCGCGGCGCTGCTTCATCTCGGAGTTGTGTCGCTTCTTGTTTGAAGATCCTTGGTTGCTTCCATCGGCGCCATCTCGATCGCCAACGCGATTGATTGATCGTTGCTGTAACTCAGGTCGTCCTCGTAGATTGCTTGAAGTAGCAGATGTTGGCATAGGTTCTTGTCTTAATCTCCTATTTCTGAATTTTGCTTTCCAATTGAATTTGGATTATTTGAAATTGATATTTGATTTGTTGTTGTTCTTAATTTTCGAACTGAATTTATTACCCGATGAATTTCTGGATTAACTTCTGAGTTTGGTTGATATGAATATTTTGGATTTGGAATTTTTATTTGTGCATCTTGTTGATAGTGAATTGGTCTTTCCAAATTATGAGATATGATTGAGTCTGAATTTGCGTGCTCCTCTCGCTTCTCATATGCAATTCTAAACTCACTTAATCGTCTAACGAACCAAGCCTCTAGAATAGATTTTAGCATTTTACGTATAACCTCCAAATGGATCTCGACTTTTAATCTGCTGATAAAGCTATTCAACAATATCTTAGGATCTGTGATATGAACATTCTCAGCATAGATCATGAAATCATCATGATATTCATTCACTGTGTTGATTTGCTTTGTGAATGAGTTCAGTAATCCATCATGAAAATGGAAATTGGTGTTCAATGAAAGCACCTTTGCTAGAGGTAAGAAAATGAATAAGGAAAGAATTATTCAAATCAGGAAGAATTTGGTAGAATAATTTCAAGAGAATGGAATTCCAAAAGAGGAAAATATCAATCAACTAATTCCCTGCATTATGATTATCATCTCTATCACCTATTTATAGTAATTACCACTATTTCATAACTGAGCTATGGACCCAATAATCTACTCCTTACAATACATTCGCCTTAAAGACAACCTTGCCCTCAAGGTTGTGGTAAAAACGTACAATGTCTATCACAATTACAATTAATAGAAAAATAATTAATTCTAAAAGTAATATTCCTATCCTATTTCTATGGTATTGTTAAAAAAAACTATCACCAGGATCCCATTGATAAAATTTATTTTCATTAACTAAAACCATATAAGAATTAGGTTCTGCAAAAAAAAAGAGTTGACCTAATAAGAAAATTTTTGATTCAGTCTTCATTTATATTATTTGGGTTGTGGCGATGAAGATTAGGCCCACTATACTTGATTCTTGATTCTCCGTATTTTGGGTTGAGCATTGGCCCAATAGGGTGGGAGTTGTCACCCCCAGGTCTTCACTCTGCTTCCTGATTATTCTTGTCATCAGAGTTGCTCCCATGGTGTTCCACATCACTGCCATCCAAAGACCGAACCCGGTCACTAGCGTCGCAGTTCTCAATGTCGTCGCGCGCTCCTTCTACATCCTTGTGTCTCTTACGATGGTCACCATCCACGAGGTGTGTGGGTCTTCGCGTGTTCCATCGGCCCTAGCGCCTTCAATTTCACGATTCGTTCCTGTCACCACCACCTTGTACTCCTCCTCCTTTGTTCGATCCTTACAGTGGTGATCCCAAGGAAATGATGGGCCATGAGTGGAGGTGGCTTAGCCATGATTTGAAGGGTTCGATGGAAGGGTCCAATTGAATCACCCTTGCAGCGATGTAACCCTCTATCACTCGTTCGAGGATCACCACTGCAAGTCACGATTTCCGGTGCGCCCTGCACCTCTTCCTTCGTTGCTGGAAAAGCACAGACCTCGGTGCTATCTACACCCGCGTGCGCGGCGCTGCTTCATCTCGGAGTTGTGTCGCTTCTTGTTTGAAGATCCTTGGTTGCTTCCATCTCCGCCATCTTGGTCGCCAACGCAATTGATTGATCGTTGCTGTAACTCAGCTCGTCCTCGTAGATTGCTTGAAGTAGCAGATGTTGGCATAGGTTCTTGTCTTAATCTCCTATTTCTGAATTTTGCTTTCCAATTGAATTTGGATTATTTGAAATTGATATTTGATTTGTTGTTGTTCTTAATTTTGGAACTGAATTTATTACCCGATGAATTTCTGGATTAACTTATGAGTTTGGTTGATATGAATATTTTGGATTTGGAATTTTTATTTGTGCATCTTGTTGATAGTGAATTGGTCTTTCCAAATTATGAGATATGATTGAGTCTGAATTTGCTTGCTCCTCTTGCTTCTCATATGCAATTCTAAACTCACTTAATCTTCTAACGAACCAAGCCTCTAGAATAGATTTTAGCATTTTCGTATAACCTCCAAATGGATCTCGACATTTTAATCTGCTGATAAAGCAATTCAACAATATCTTAGGATCTGTGATATGAACATTCTCAGCATAGATCTTGAAATCATCATGATATTCATTCACTGTGTTGATTTGCTTTGTGAATGAGTTCAGTAATCCATCATGAAAATGGAAATTGGTGTTCAATGAAAGCACCTTTGCTAGAGGTAAGAAAATGAATAAGGAAAGAATTAATCAAATCAGGAAGAATTTGGGAGAATAATTTCAAGAGAATGGAATTCCAAAAGAGGAAAATATCAATCAACTAATTCCATGCATAATGATTATCATCACTATGATCTATTTATAGTAATACCACTATTTCCTAACTGAGCTATGGACCCAATAATTTACTCCTTACAATACCTTCGCCTTAAAGACAACCTTGCCCTCAAGGTTGTGGTAGAAACGTAAAATGTCTATCATAATTACAATTAATAGAAAAATAATTAATTCTAAAAATAATATTCCTATCCTATTTCTATGCTATTGTTAAAAAAAACTACCACCAGGATCCCATTGATATTTTTTTTTTCATCAACTAAAACCATATAAGAATTAGGTTCTGCAAAAAATAGGAGTTGACCCAATAATAAATTTTTTGATTTATTCTTCATTTCTATTATTTAGGTTGTGGCGATTAAGATTAGGCCCACAGTAGTTGATTCTTGATTCTCCGTATTTTGGGCTGAGCATTGGCCCAATAGGGTGGGAGTTGTCACCCCCAGGTCTTCACTCTGCTTCAAGATTATTCTTGTCATCAGTGTTGCTCCCACGGTGTTCCACATCACTGCCATCCGAAGACTGAACCCGGTCACTAGCGTCGCAGTTCTCAATGCCGTCGCGCGCTCCTTCTACATCCTTGTGTCTCCCACAATGGTCACCATTCACGAGGCGTGTGGGCCTCCGCGTGTTCCATCGGCCCTAGCGCCTTCGATTTCACGATTCGTTCTTGTCACCACCACCTTGTACTCCTCCTTCTTTGTTCGATCCCTACAGTGGTGATCCCAAGGAAATGATGGGCCATGAGTGGAGGTGGATGGCTGTGTCGTGTCAACCATAAATTTAATTACTCTTAAAACCAAGTTCCCGTAATATAGTTTAGTGGAAACCAGGGTCGTCTCTCACAAGGAATGACTAAGAAAGCAATACTCAAGACTAGTTGTCTGACGGTTTGTCACAATTGGGGGGTTTTTGTGTGCAAAATAACTAAATTGGAATAAAATGAAAATAATAAAAGCAGCGGTTTATGGGGTTGGAACATTCATTAGGGTGTCAATCATTGGCTACAAAAGAATGCATGAGTTGATTAATTACGCCGGAGTTAGATCCAACTCCTTTGTTGTGATTCTAATGATTGATTGCCTAGAATGGGATTAATTAGTGAGATCTCACCTTTAGTTCCATTCTCAACAATTATTAAAGCCAATCACATTAATCTAATTAAAGAGACTAATCAGCCAATTTGTAACATCCCGATATATTAACCTTACCATGGTCAAGATTAACAATTCGGAACATCACTTGTTTTTAAGAACTGATTTTTTTTTTCATATACAAAATAGGAATATAGTAAACGAGGCAAAACTCAACAAGCTATGACATTAGGTTCCTATTATAATAAACCATGCACTGGAAATACATATATAATAAAAGAAACATAACCAAGTCATAAATATATAATGTATGTGTACATAAATGGCCCTCGGTATACAAAATTGGACCAATATCTGATGAAAGTGCAAGTACAGAACCAAAATCTCAACCTACACTGAGGAGCGCTGCCGCTTACTCAGTGGCACAACCCAAAATGAGGTGACTAACTATTAAACAAAAGAAATCTCCACTATACGACTGCTCGACTGTCTACTGCTGCTCCTCACCCTCTAGTACGTCTTCCTCGGGATCATCCTCCTCCGATAAATCTTCTCCAGGCTCGCCAGGTACATAATCAGGCTCTGGCTCCTCCTCTGGGTCTGAGTCCTCTGACTCGACCGGGTCCTCCTCCGCTGGTGGTGGTGGTGGTTGAGATGCTGCCTGAGCTGGAGCTGCGTCACGTCGAGGAGCTGGGAATTTTCGCACGAGATCCAGTAAGAAGAACTGTGTGGTACCAGGGACGTGGTGCGTAACCGAAATCAAGCCGGTCTCCGAGTCGTACGTAGAGAGTCCAAAAACATAAGGTCTATGTGGAGGGGGTGGAAGCTGACCCATCTAGAATTGACACACGAAGGAAAGAGAGGGTAAGACTCGAGAGTCTTAGTGAGTTGCGTAAAGCACACAGATCAATGTGCTCGTATTACAATTCTAGTCAATCAAAGTAATACTCTTTCTTTTTAAAAAGGTGGTACTAGTTCCAAAACCATGAGTCCTTACTTGGATTGATCAAACATCTTAAGGATCCGTTTCTAGGGGAGTCTAAGTTTTTACTAGGTTCTCGCATTTCTAGCAACCTACGTAAATATCGACTATAAGGTTGGTTTCACAACTTCCTCATAGGCCGTACTACGAGTCCATTGGTCCACGCCTCACATTCGATACCTCTTCATTCGTTGAATTGAAGGTTAGCAGTTTCTCCACTTTTCATGTAAGTGTACACTATAAACCTCGAATGTGTATCCGGTCACAAAAATCCTCGGATTGCAAGTCCGGCATCATGGCCCGACCATGGAAACTCTAACTCCTCGGATAACACAATTCGGCATCACGGCCCGGCCGTGGTATCATATGCAAGTCGGGACTATGTGTCCCTCAAATATGCTCTGAGTCCTAGACCGGGAAGTCTTGACCTTGACCACAGCTCCGTTCTCGCCTAAATTTTAAAGGTTCCTTGATTCGGAGGTGTCTCGTGTCAAAGAGTCCACTGCATCTAGTCCACATGTCCCGTAGGTCCAATGCACCACCATCTAGTCGATTAGATGGCTGGATCCAGGCTAACCAACAATTCACCCAAACGGATATAGGAAAACAAACAGATTATATCATCACATCCACAAACTCAACAACCTCGGGTACTCGTCCGGACAATTCCAGGAATTCCGCCGAGTTATTCACACAATCACAATCAATTTCAGAATTCAATAAATTCAATAAAATCAGCATGTTCTCAATCATCAGCAATATATCATTTTATTGATCATCAAAGTTCATCTATTTAGCTTTTAAAGCACATGTCCAGATTAATATCAATTTGGTATGCCATATCTTTAATTCATTTATAACATAGAAGCAACTATGAATATTTAAGCATGTATATTCTAATTCTTGAATTTATCATTTATTTAGTTACAAGTTTATGAAATATATTGTAACTCAGACTATATCATGATCGTGTAGCACTATTAAAAACATACACCCATAACTTCTCAAGCTTTTTAATCATATATATATATAGAACTAGATTCAGAATGTTTATGCAATTCATCTACTGATATTTAACACATAATTATTATTCATGAGGGTATCAACATGTAATCTTTATTAACACATATGCCTTAACCCTGCAAAGCTTTTATATGAATAAGCAAGAACAAGTTCAAACTGAAGTGGAAATTTAATCTAAATGCAGGGCTATAATAAGAACAGAGTAAATCACATATAAGAATATAAGTCATGTGCTGAAGCTAAATTTGGTTTATTTATTAAAACCTTTATTACCAACACATACACAAAATGAAAAGAATTTTCATATACACATATATACCCAGAACCTGTCCGTGATTTAGCAGCAACATAAACCAAGAAAAGCTTCTATATCCGTACAAGGTAATAAACCACAAGTCAAAGTAACAAAGTAACTCACAATATATCATTATCATGGAATTTAAATTGAAGTATATATATATATATCAGTGAGGTTCTATTCTCTTTTAATAAATCCAAGGCTAAGATTAATACGTGAGTGGTGTTTCTTAAAAGATGAAGGAGTTCAGAATCAAAACAAGATCTAGTATACACTTTATAGATATATTACAAGTTTAGGAGGGGGATTGTAACCCATTACTTATAAACGTAACACTACAGAATAAAATTATTGTCATTTATCTTCATTTAAGCATTTAATAACAAGTTTCACAACTTTTAATTTTATAGATGTATCTTCCCAAATTCAGAACGTGAGGGGTATTAAATCTAGATGCCAAGGTAAAATTTTGAAGCTTTCCTATGCACAAAACAAGGAACAAGCTACAAGTTATAAATGAATAAGGTAACTCGCCTTGAAGAATGATGAATACAAGCTTAGAAATGAGAATGAAAAGGGCTGATGTTGCTTGGCTCGCTGCTAATTCTTTGTGAAGTACGGGAGTTCATGTTTTAGTGGGTCATATTGGTATATATGGGGATGCCCTTTCTGAACTTTGAAGAAAGGCTACTGCTTAGTGTAACCGTGGTGAGCAAATGGCTGCCACGTGTTACTTTTACATAGTAGGAAATAGGATGTGAGTGTTTTATGTGTTCGGGTAATGTGTTCATATATATTCACATATATTATGATCAAGGAAAATACGTGTGATTTGTTTGGTGAGTTTGGTGGTCATCGGGTGTGTTTGGTTTGACATCCTTCTCTCTCACCGGTGCTCAAATGCTCATCGTTTTGGCTTTATTTTTAACTCGGGAAAATCACTTTTGTTACATAAAATTTTACTGAGTAAGTATGATCCTAAATTTTATTATTTTTATTTTTCTTTCAAAGACCATATTAATTAATATCCATTCCATTTTAAATATCGCATCATAATATTATTAAATGGAACAAATATTAACTATTTTGATTCTCATATTGGTCCAATATGTAGAGAAACGCCAATTATGAGTTATGAATATTTTTAGGGTCTCGAATATACTTCCCACTAAAATTTTACAACAAAAATTCACTACTCAAATATTTCCCGGAAACTCTCAATAATTCTATTTAAATTATTTTAATAACGTAACTTGCCCCTAGGGTCTCCGGCATTATCGCATACACATATTATGATAATAATACGATTTACGACAACAGTTTCATACTCAAAATCACCTCATTCATTTCAAACATAATATTTATCATTTATTAATAATATTAATATTAAGCCGGGGTGTTACAATCTACCCCCCTAAAAAGAAATTTCGTCCCCGAAATTTCCTGCCTAGTTACTAAAAAGATGCGGATGCTTCTCACGCATTTCCGACTCAAGTTCCCACGTATAATCTCCTAGCAACTCGTTTCCCCAAGCAACTTTGACTAGGTGTATCTCTTTGTTGCGTGTTTGCTTTGTTTGGTAGTCTACTATCTTTGTGGCAGGGAGTTCAAACGTCAAGTTATCCTTTAACTGGATATTTTCTGGTTCTAATACATCTTCAGGTGACGCCTGATACTTTCGCAATTGAGAGACGTGGAAAACATTGTGTAAGTTAGATAGGTTCGGTGGAAGAGCTAATTGGTAGGCTGAGGGTCCGACTTTTTGAAGAATTTGAAATGGTCCCACAAACCTAGGGTTTAACTTTATGGTTTTGAGGGCCCTACCTATGCCTGTTGTAGGTACTGCCCGGAGAAATACGTGATCTCCTTCGCTGAATTCTAGTTCTCGCCGTCTTTTATCCGCATAGCATTTTTGTATGCTCTGAGCTATTTGCATCTTGTCCTTCACCATCTTGATCTTCTCTGTGGTTTGTTGCACCAGGTCCGATCCCAGAACTTGTTCCTCTCCAGAATCATTCCAACATAATGGTGACTGACACTTTCGACCGTAGAGTGCCTCATATGGAGCCATACCAATACTAGCGTGGTAACTGTTGTTGTATGCAAACTCCACCAATGGTAGGTGTGAATCCCAACTTCCAGGCATTTCCAATACCACTGTTGTAAGCATATCCTCTAGTGTTTGATTGGTCCGTTCTGATTGCCCGTCAGTTTGAGGATGATATGCGGTGCTCATACACAATTTTGTCCCGAAAGCCCGTTGCAATGCTCCCCAAAACTTGGATGTAAATCTCGGGTAACGATCAGAGATGATTGAAGTAGGGGTACCATGTAGCCTGATGATCCAGTCAATGTACAACTTAGCCAGTCTTTCCAATGGATATGTCATCCGGATTGGCAAAATGTGTGCAGATTTGGTTAATCGGTCTACAATCACCCAAACTGCATCCACTTTTCTTGGTGTAAGAGGCAATCCCGACACCAAATCCATGGTAATATGCTCCCATTTCCATTCCGGGATAGGAAGAGGATTCAGAATTCCGGCTGGCTTTTGGTGTTCTGCCTTTATCCGCTGGCAAGTCAAGCATTTTCCAATATACTGAGCCACATCTTTCTTTATTCCAGGCCACCAAAATCGTTCTGTAAGATCATGGTACATCTTCGTCATTCCCGGATGTATGGTAAAATAGCTCTTGTGTGACTCACGTAATATGTCCTCTCGGAGTTCCTTGACATTTGGCACGCATGTACGCTTTTCAAATCTCCAAATTCCATCAATCCCTTGCTCCAATCCTTTAATCTTTCCTTGTTGAGCTGCTTGTATCATCTCTTGGAATTCTTTGTTGTGCGAGTCCTTCTGTGCCTGCTCAATTCTGCTCTTAAATTCACTGGAAATGACTAAATGTCCAAATCTCATGCTTGTAGGTGTCGGCTTCACATCAAGGTTCAGTTCCACAAATTGCTGTACTAACTCCAATTCCTTAATCATCATCCGTGCTGCATGCAAAGATTTCCGACTTAGGGCATCTGCTACCACGTTAGCTTTACCGGGATGGTAATGTAACGTAAAGTCGAAATCCTTAAGGAATTCCATCCAGCGACGTTGCCTCATATTGAGTTCCTTCTGATCGAACAAATACTTGAGACTCTTGTGATCAGAGAATACTTCAAATTTTGTCCCAAACAGATAGTGCCGCCACATCTTCAAGGCTGATACGACTGCTGCTAACTCCAGATCATGCGTTGGGTAGTTGAGCTCATGTGGCCTAAGTTGACGAGATCCATATGCAATTGGCTTGCCTTCTTGCATCAATACGTACCCTAAGCCTCGCCCAGACGCGTCACAATAAACCTCGAAAGATTTCTCCAAGTCTGGTAGGGTCAACACGGGAGTTGATGTCAATCTTTTCTTTAATTCTTGGAAGCTCTGCTCCCATGCCTCATTCCACTCAAATGACGTGTTCTTCTTAGTTAACGTTGTCATAGGTGCTGAGATATGAGAGAATCCCTGTATGAATCTCCGATAATAACCTGCCAACCCCAAGAAGCTTCGTATCTCTGTGGTAGTCGTCGGTCGTTCCCAATCCATAATGGCCTTGATCTTAGCAGGGTCTACTGCTATTCCCTCTTGAGATACTACATGCCCCAAAAATTGTACTTCCTTTAACCAAAATTCACACTTTGAAAGTTTGGCATATAGTCTCTTTTCCGACAAAATGCTCAGAATCAGTCTTAGATGCTCAGCATGTTCCTCCTCCGTTTTTGAGTAAACCAGAATATCGTCGATGAACACCACCACAAACTTGTCTAGATACTCCCTAAATACTCGGTTCATATAGTCCATAAAAACAGCTGGAGCATTTGTAAGGCCAAATGACATCACTGTGAACTCGAAATGCCCATATCTTGATCTAAAAGTTGTCTTAGGAATATCCGACTCCCGTACCCTTATTTGGTGATATCCAGATCGTAAATCAATCTTGGAGAATACTTTGGCTCCTTGTAGTTGATCCATCAAGTCATCTATCCGCGGCAATGGGTACTTATTCTTGATAGTGACCTTGTTCAGCTGCCGGTAGTCTATACATAATCTCATCGAACCATCCTTCTTCTTCACGAACAAGACTGGCGCTCCCCATGGTGACACACTTAGTCGTATGAAACGCTTCTCCAGTAGGTCTTCTAGTTGCGTCTTTAGGTCTTTAAGTTCCGGAGGTGCCATTCGGTATGGAGCAACTGAAATCGGTCCTGCTCCGGGCACTAGTTCGATCGTGAATTCTACTTCTCGTTCCGGAGGAAAGCCAGGAATCTCGTTCGGGAATACTTCAGGAAAGTTGCAGACGATCGGAATATTTCCGACTTGTTGATCCTTGACGGTTGTACTTGAAGCGAACATAAGGTATTCCTGAGCATTTACCTTACAACAGTATAGGGGTATATGGGAACTAAGGGAAGATTCTATGTTATTGGTTCTGTTCTGGAGGTCATCGGGAAAAAGAATAGTTTGGTTTCACAAACTAAGGTAATTCTATTTAGCTTTAACCAGTCCATTCCTAGAATAATATCTAAGCCTACCAAGGGAATACATATGAGGTTAGCTTTAAAGGTTCTTCCTAGTATTTCAACAGAACAGTCATGCACACAAGACGAGGTATTAATTTGAGAAGAGGTTGGGGTAGTCACAGTTAAAGTATATGGGGTTGTCTTGACTGGCAACTTAAGTCTCTCAACACATGTATTAGAAATAAAAGAATGCGTCGCACCAGAATCATATAACACAGTTAAACGGATATTCGACATAATGCACTCACCCTAGATCAACTCTCCCGAAGCTTCGGCTTGTTCCGCCGTAACTGCAAATACACGGGCCTGATGTTGTGGCCCTGGATTTTCTCCCTGTCCGCAATTCCTTGCAAAATGATCAGTTTGGCCACACCGGAAACATGTGGGACAATTTCCAAGATGTTTCAGTCCGCACATCCTACAGAGTGGTCGATCTGCCACCGGAACTAGTAGAGCGTTCCTCTGTCCGGCTGGACGATTTCCTTGAGGTGGCACATTCCCCTGGGGTCTAGCTAGAGGTGGTAATCTCCTTGGTTGTTGTTGTCGTTGAGGGCGAAATTGAACCTGCCTCTGCGGTGCGGGGGCTCTGTATTGATTATGGCGTGGAGGGAATCGCTGTTGATGTTTGGGGTATTGTCCTCCATATGGCACCAATGACTGGGTGTGAACGTTCGGATTTCCCCCTGCGTCCTCCTGACGCTTCCTCTTGGCCAGCTCTTGCTCCGCCACAGCTTTCCTCTGTGCACCCTCTTCTTGGGCCAGACACCTATTGACTAAGGTGGCGTAGTTCCTAATGTTGTGTGAAACCATTTTGTCATAGAGGTCCGGCTTCAATCCCTGCTCATATCTTACGCACTTCCACTCTTCGTCTGGATTCAATCGGTAAGTTGTTGAATAACTGCACAAACGATCAAACTTCGCCGTATACTCCAGTACTGACATGTACCCTTGAGTCAGGTCAAGGAATTCCCTATCTTTTGCATCTCTCAGGGTCCTCGGGAAATACTTCTCGAAAAATGCCGCCTTGAAGTTTTCCCAAATCATCTATTCCTCGGTTGGTTGGAGTATGGGTTTGACAACCTCCCACCAAGACTCAGCTTGGTCTTTCAGTTCCCGGGTAGCGAACTTAACCTTTTGTGCATCGGTGAAAGGCATATCCTCAAAGATTCGCTCGATGCCCCGAATCCATCCATCAGCTCGGTCGGGGTTCAATTCTCCGGAGAAAGTTGGAGGGTTGCGTTGCTTGAACTCCTGATAACGTCGTGAATCTTCACTAACCACTAACTGTTGGTTTCTTCCGGCCTCCATTACGTGAGCCATCCTAACTGAGGCTTCCGCTTGAGCCCTAATAGCTTTTATCACGCTCTGGAGGTCGGACTCAGAATGGGATTTTCGCGGCATGATTTCTTCTAATACCTGCATAACCAATGAGTTGATCAGGCTCGTTGCAATGCAAGATATTATAAGAAATAATGGTGCACAACAGTATGGCTGAAGGAAAGGTTGGGAAGATACAGCAGGCTTGGTCCTCAGGCTTAATTGGACCGAACTGCTCTGATACCAAAAATGTAACATCCCGATATATTAACCTTACCATGGTCAAGATTAACAATTCGGAACATCACTTGTTTTTAAGAACTGATTTTTTTTTTTCATATACAAAATAGGAATATAGTAAACGAGGTAAAACTCAACAAGCCATGACATTAGGTTCCTATTATAATAAACCATGCACTGGAAATACATATATAATAAAAGAAACATAACCAAGTCATAAATATATAATGTATGTGTACATAAATGGCCCTCGGTATACAAAATTGGACCAATATCTGATGAAAGTGCAAGTACAAAACCAAAATCTCAACCTACACTGAGGAGCGCTACCGCTTACTCAGTGGCACAACCCAAAATGAGGTGACTAACTACTAAACAAAAGAAATCTCCACTGTACGACTGCTCGACTGTCTACTGCTGCTTCTCACCCTCTAGTACGTCTTCCTCGGGATCATCCTCCTCTGATAAATCTTCTCCAGGCTCGCCAGGTACATAATTAGGCTCTCGCTCCTCCTCTGGGTCTGAGTCCTCTGACTCGACCGGGTCCTCCACCGCTGGTGGTGGTGGTGGTGGAGATGTTGCCTGAGCTGGAGGTGCGTCACGTCGAGGAGCTGGGAATTTTCGCACGAGATCCGGTAAGAAGAACTGTGTGGTACCAGGGATGTGGTGCGTAACCGAAATCAAGCCAGTCTCCGGGTCGTACGTAGAGAGTCCAAAAACATAAGGTCTATGTGGAGGGGGTGGAAGCTGACCCATCTAGAATTGACACACGAAGGAAAGAGAGGGTAAGACTAGAGAGTCTTAGTGAGTTGCGTAAAGCACATAGATCAATGTGCTCGTATTACAATTCTAGTCAATCAAAGTAATACTCTTTCTTTTTAAAAAGGTGGTACTAGTTACAAAACAATGAGTCCTTACTTGGATTGATCAAACATCTTAAGGATCCGTTTCTAGGGGAGTCTAAGTTTTTACTAGGTTCTCGCATTTCTAGCAACCTACGTAAATATCGACTATAAGGTTGGTTTCACAACTTCCTCATAGGCCGTACTACGAGTCCATTGGTCCACGCCTCACATTCGATACCTCTTCATTCGTTGAATTGAAGGTTAGCAGTTTCTCCACTTTTCATGTTAGTGTACACTATCGACCTCGAATGTGTATCTGGTCACAAAAATCCTCGGATTGCAAGTCCGGCATCATGGCCCGGCCATGGAAACTCTAACTCCTCGGATAACACAATTCGGAATCACGGTCCGGCCGTGGTATCATATGCAAGTCGGGACTATGTGTCCCTCAAATATGCTCTGAGTCCTAGACCGGGAAGTCTTGACCTTGACCACAGCTCCGTTCTCACCTAAACTTTAAAGGTTCCTTGATTCGGAGGTGTCTCGTGTCAAAGAGTCCACTGCCATCTAGTCCACATGTCCCGTAGGTCCAATGCACCACCATCTAGTCGATTAGATGGCTGGATCCAGGCTAACCAACAATTCACCCAAACGGATATAGGAAAACAAACAGATTATATCATCACATCCACAAACTCAACAACCTCGGGTACTCGTCCGGACAATTCCAGGAATTCCGCCGAGTTATTCACACAATCACAATCAATTTCAGAATTCAATCAATTCAATAAAATCAGCATGTTCTCAATCATCAGCAATATATCATTTTATTGATCATCAAAGTTCATCTATTTAGCTTTTAAAGCACATGTCCATATTAATATCAATTTGGTATGCCATATCTTTAATTAATTTCTAACATAGAAGCAACTATGAATATTTAAGCATGTATATTCTAATTCTTGAATTTATCATTTATTTAGTTACAAGTTTATGAAATATATTGTAACTCAGACATTATATCATGATCGTGTAGCACTATTAAAAACATACACCCATAACTTCTCAAGCTTTTTAATCATATATATATATATAGAACTAGATTCAGAATGTTTATGCAATTCATCTACTGATATTTAACACATAATTATTATTCATGAGGGTATCAACATGTAATCTTTATTAACACATATGCCTTAACCCTGCAAAGCTTTTATATGAATAAGCAAGAACAAGTTAAAACTGAACTGGAAATTTAATCTAAATGCAGGGCTATAATAAGAACAGAGTAAATCACATATAAGAATATAAGTCATGTGCTGAAGCTAAATTTGGTTTATTTATTAAAACCATTATTACCAACACATACACAAAATGAAAAGAATTTTCATATACACATATATACCCAGAACCTATCCGTGATTTAGCAGCAACATAAACCAAGAAAAGCTTCTATATCCATACAAGGTAATAAACCACAAGTCAAGGTAACAAAGTAACTCACAATAGATCATTATCATGGAATTTAAATTTAAGTATCTATATATATCAGTGAGGTTCTATTCTCTTTTAATAAATCCAAGGCTAAGATTAATACGTGAGTGGTGTTTCTTAAAAGATGAAGGAGTTCAGAATCAAAACAAGATCTAGTATACACTTTATAGATATATTACAAGTTTAGGAGGGGGATTGTAACTCATTACTTATAAACGTAACACTACAGAATAAAATTATTGTCATTTATCTTCATTTAAGCATTTAATAACAAGTTTCACAACTTTTAATTTTATAGATGTATCTTCCCAAATTCAGAACGTGAGGGGTATTAAATCTAGATGCCAAGGTAAAATTTTGAAGCTTTCCTATGCACAAAACAAGGAACAAGCTACAAGTTATAAATGAATAAGGTAACTCACCTTGAAGAATGATGAATACAAGCTTAGAAACGAGAATGAAAAGGGCTGATGTTGCTTGGCTCGCTGCTAATTCTTTGTGAAGTACGGGAGTTCATGTTTTAGTGGGTCATATTGGTATATATGGGGATGCCCTTTCTTAACTTTGAAGAAAGGCTACTGCTTAGTGTAACCGTGGTGAGCAAATGGCTGCCACGTGTTACTTTTACATAGTAGGAAATAGGATGTGAGTGTTTTATGTGTTCGGGTAATGTGTTCATATATATTCACATATATTATGATCAAGGAAAATTCGTGTGATTTGTTTGGTGAGTTTAGTGGTCATCGGGTGTGTTTGGTTTGACATCCTTCTCTCTCACCGGTGCTCAAATGCTCATCGTTTTGGCTTTATTTTTAACTCGGGAAAATCACTTTTGTTACATAAAATTTTACTGAGTAAGTATGATCCTAAATTTTATTATTTTTATTTTTCTTTCAAAGACCATATTAATTAATATCCATTCCATTTTAAATATCGCATCATAATATTATTAAATGGAACAAATATTAACTATTTTGATTCTCATATTGGTCCAATATTTAGAGAAACGCCAATTATGAGTTATGAATATTTTTAGGGTCTCGAATATACTTCCCACTAAAATTTTACAACAAAAATTCAGTACTCAAATATTTCCCGGAAACTCTCAATAATTCTATTTAAATTATTTTAATAACGTAACTTGCCCCTAGGGTCTCCGGCAATATCGCATACACATATTATGATAATAATACGATTTACGACAACAGTTTCATACTCAAAATCACCTCATTCATTTCAAACATAATATTTATCATTAATTAATAATATTAATATTAAGCCGGGGTGTTACACAATTAATTAGTCATTACCAATTCCTAATATGCCATGCATCAATTAATCAACTAACACATAAACATATGCCAATGAATTAGCCAACTCAATCGGGTAAGCCAAGACAAAGGGTTAAACACACAATTTAAGATCTCAAATTATATGTCAAGGGTTTGATAATGAAAACTTATGCAAGATTAAGAACAAAGCCTCAAATTACCCCAATGATATGTTCACACCCTCATAAACCACCAAGAACTTAGCTACTCATGGCAAGAAATTAAAAGGCAAGAAATAATTGGAATAAAGAAAACAATTAACAATAAAAAGCAAAGTAAGAAATTAAATGCGACTGGAAAGATTTGAAGAACGAATAACTGAATTAATGATAAAAGAGTACGTACAAAACCCAAAAGGGCTGGACGAATAACGTTTGAAATGTAAAAGACGGAGCTAGAGCTAAACTAGGAAAGATGGAAATCCTAATGGGAAGCAAAAATAACTCTAACTATGAAAAAGAAATATGCACAGGTGGAGGTGTTGAGTGGTGTTGTTTTCTGATGCATTAGCCCTCTTTAAATAGAGTGAGCAACCTCCAAACCCTAGCCAATTGGGCCCCCAACTCGTCTTGCAGATAGGGTTTCTGCTGTAACAGAATTGCGGCGTGGCGCTGGGGCGCGTATAGCTCGCTAGGGCGCCAGTGCTGTGCACGTGATATATTCAAGTGGGTCTCGTGCGCTGGAGCGCGCTATGGGCGCTGGGGCGCTCGATGCTGGTTCTGAAACTCACTGCTCCGCTTCTTGCTCAGTTCCTGATGTCTACAGCTCCAATAATACCTGTGACCTGTACTAAAAATACAAAATATCCAAGATCAAGTGCAAAGGTCATCCTTGAATTGCAAAAACATCATAAAACTTGTTATTTTAGCCTTTATTTCTATTAAGCCCAAATAAATTTCAAATTGTATTAAATACAATAAAAGGCTAGAATAGAGCAAAGAAATGCACACAATCATCCAAGTTAAGGGCATAAAATATTGGCAAAAACCACGTTATCAAGGTGGCTTAGCCATGATTTTAAGGGTTCAATGGAAGGGTCCAATTGAATCACCCTTGCAGCGATGAAACCCTCAATCACTCGTTCGAGGATCACCACTGCAAGTCACGATTTCCGGTGCGCCCTGCACCTCTTCCTTCGTTGCTGGAAAAGCACAGACCTCAGTGCTATCTACCACCGTGTGCGCGGCGCTGCTTCATCTCGGAGTTGTGTCGCTTCTTGTTTGAAGATCCTTGGTTGCTGCCATCGGCGCCATCTCGATCGCCAACACAATTGATTGATCGTTGCTGTAACTCAGGTCGTCCTCGTAGATTGCTTGAAGTAGCAGATGTAGGCATAGGTTCTTGTCTTAATCTCCCATTTCTGAATTTTGCTTTCCAATTGAATTTGGATTATTTGAAATTGATATTTGATTTGTTGTTGTTCTTAATTTTGGAACTGAATTTATTACCCGATGAATTTCTGGATTAACTTCTGAGTTTGGTTGATATGAATATTTTGGATTTGGAATTTTTATTTGTGCATCTTGTTGATAGTGAATTGGTCTTTCCAAATTATGAGATATGATTGAGTCTGAATTTGCTTGCTCCTCTTGCTTCTCATATGCAATTCTAAACTCACTTAATCTTCTAACGAACCAAGCCTCTAGAATAGATTTTAGCATTTTACGTATAACCTCCAAATGGATCTCAACTTTTAATCTGCTGATAAAGCAATTCAACAATATCTTAGGATATGTGATATGAACATTCTCAGCATAGATCATGAAATCATCATGATATTCATTCACTGTGTTGATTTGCTTTGTGAATGAGTTCAGTAATCCATCATGAAAATGGAAATTGGTGTTCAATGAAAGCACCTTTGCTAGAGGTAAGAAAATGAATAAGGAAAGAATTAATCAAATCAGGAAGAATTTGGGAGAATAATTTCAAGAGAATGGAATTCCAAAAGAGGAAAATATCAATCAACTAATTCCATGCATAATGATTATCATCACTATGATCTATTTATAGTAATTACCACTATTTCCTAACTGAGCTATGGACCCAATAATTTACTCCTTACAATACCTTCGCCTTAAAGACAACCTTGCCCTCAAGGTTGTGGTAGAAACGTAAAATGTCTATCATAATTACAATTAATAGAAAAATAATTAATTCTAAAAATAATATTCCTATCCTATTTCTATGCTATTGTTAAAAAAAACTACCACCAGGATCCCATTGATATTTTTTTTTCATCAACTAAAACCATATAAGAATTAGGTTCTGCAAAAAATAGGAGTTGACCCAATAATAAATTTTTTGATTTATTCTTCATTTCTATTATTTAGGGACGGAGGGGGTTAATGGCAAAAAGAAAAAGATGAAGGACTTGGCTAAAAATGCAAAAATTGCAGAAATGTTGTTCTGTCCTCGAGCTGGTCGCTAGCGAGAAAATAACGTCCGCTAGCGACTACTCCAACCGCATTACCCGCTAGCGCTTAACACTGGTCGCTAGCGACAGACTCATACCGCCTCACCTGCTAGCGAGCTTACATGGCCGCTAGCGAGAATCCCATGATACTTGACAGCAGCAGCAGTTTACATATCCTAAAACTCCAAAATAAATCTAACATTCTCTAAACCATTTCCAACACCTTAATCAGCATTTTTACACCTATGTAAACTTGTACTTAACTCATATGCAATGCATCTATCATCATCTCATGCAATTAAAACACATAGTACACATAACACATATCAAAATGCATTCCCGTGACCCACATATTCCAATTATGCCTTGATCAAGGTAAATATAATCAAATCCTTTTAATTAAGGTATAATTAGAATTTGGGGTCTTACAGAAGGTTCATAAAAGACTTTTCAAAAATTGCAAAACCTTTAAGTAGTCTTTTAATGAAAGAATCACAATTTGACTTTGACAATGAATGCATGCATGCCTTTGAAACTCTAAAAACCAAGCTTGTCACTGCACCAATAATTTCTCCTCCTGATTGGTCCTTACCCTTTGAATTAATGAGTGATGCAAGTGATTTTGCAATTGGGGCTGTCTTAGGACAAAGAAAGGACAAGTTGTTGCATGTGATTTATTATGCAAGTCGTGTATTAAATGATGCACAAAAAAATTATGCAACAACAGAGAAGGAATTATTGGCTGTAGTTTTTGCTTTTGATAAATTCATATCTTATTTAGTTGGTTCTAAAGTAATAGTCTACACTGATCATTCTGCTCTTAAGTATTTGATGAGTAAACAGGATGCAAAGCCAAGATTGATCAGATGGGTGCTGTTGCTACAAGAATTCAACATTGAGATAAGAGACAAGAAAGACTCAGAAAATTTGGTGGCAGACCATTTGTCAAGGATTACACATGAAGAGGAACAAATGAGTATGGTACCAGTGAATGAAGAGTTCCCAGATGAACAACTCTTAGCCATAGAAGTGTCACCATGGTTTGCCGACATGGCTAATTACAAGGCTGGGGGAAGGGTTCCAAGTGAAATGAATGGAAATCAGAAAAAGAAATTCATGCATGATGCTAGATACTTCTTATGGGATGAACCTTATTTGTTCAAAAGGTGTAATGATGGTGTAATTAGAAGGTGCATCCCAGAGGAAGAAGTGTATAGTGTTCTATGGCATTGTCATGGTTCAGAATATGGTGGACATTTTAGTGGAGAAAGAACTGCATCTAAGGTTCTGCAAAGTGGGTTGTATTGGCCAACCATTTTTAAGGATGCAAGAGCTTTTGTGGAGAGGTTGTGGCGATGAAGATTAGGCCCACAGTAGTTGATTCTTGATTCTCCGTATTTTGGGCTGAGCATTGGCCCAATAGGGTGGGAGTTGTCACGCCCAGGTCTTCACTCTGCTTCCAGATTATTCTTGCCATCAGTGTTGCTCCCACGGTGTTCCACATCACTGCCATCCGAAGACCGAACCCGGTCACTAGCGTCGCAGTTCACAATGCCACCGCGCGCTCCTTCTATATCCTTGTGTCTCCTACAATGGTCACCATCCACGAGGCGTGTGGGCCTCCGCGTGTTCCATCGGCCCTAGCACCTTCGATTTCACGATTTGTTCCTGTCACCACCACCTTGTACTCCTCCTTCTTTGTTCGATCCCTACAGTGGTGATCCCAAGGAAATGATGGGCCATGAGTGGAGGTGGCTTAGCCATGATTTGAAGGGTTCGATGGAAGGGTCCAATTGAATCACCCTTGCAGCGATGTAACCCTCCATCACTCATTCGAGGATCACCACTGCAAGTCACGATTTCCGGTGCGCCCTGCACCTCTTCCTTCGTTGCTGGAAAAGCACAGACCTCGGTGCTATCTACCACCGCGTGCGCGGCGCTGCTTCATCTCGGAGTTGTGTCGCTTCTTGTTTGAAGATCCTTGGTTGCTTCCATCGGCGCCATCTCGATTGCCAACGCAATTGATTGATCGTTGCTGTAACTCAGGTCGTCCTCGTAGATTGCTTGAAGTAGCAGATGTAGGCATAGGTTCTTGTATTAATCTCCCATTTCTGAATTTTGCTTTCCAATTGAATTTGGATTATTTGCAATTAATATTTGATTTGTTGTTGTTCTTAATTTTGGAACTGAATTTATTACCCGATGAATTTCTGGATTAACTTCTGAGTTTGGTTGATATGAATATTTTGGATTTGGAATTTTTATTTGTGCATCGATCTTGTTGTTAGTGAATTGGTCTTTCCAAATTATGAGATATGATTGAGTCTGAATTTGCTTGCTCCTCTTGCTTCTCATATGCAATTCTAAACTCACTTAATCTTCTAACGAACCAAGCCTCTAGAATAGATTTTAGCATTTTACGTATAACCTCCAAATGGATCTCGACTTTTAATCTGCTGATAAAGCAATTCAACAATATCTTAGGATCTGTGATATGAACATTCTCAGCATAGATCATGAAGTCATCATGATATTCATTCACTGTGTTGATTTGCTTTGTGAATGAGTTCAGTAATACCATAGAATCTTACAAGCTTCATCACTACTCCACCCAAAACTCAACCCACATAGAAACCAACCTCTTATTCGAGTTCACCAACTCCTTTCCTTCATTTTGAACCGAACATAATTCATCAGAGGCTCTAGGATCATCTTCATCATCATCACAGGCGCTAGCGGGTGTAGGGAACCGACTTGGGCGCTAGCGGCCGCAGAGGACGCGCTAGCGACCAGATCGCAGAACTTTCTGCAGAACTGTGTTTCTGCTATTTTGTTTTCATGATGATTTTGATCTTTCATATGGTCTTTGAAATAGTAGAGTATGAGGAATACATATATATATATATATGAAACATATTTTGATTAATGATAATGACTGATTTAATGAAAAGAATAATATATGAGACTAATCATATTATGTAATTACTTGCATATGGTGAAGATTATGACACATGTAATATGATTAGTATATATATATATATATATAAGTATATTTTTTATTATTGGAAATGATTGATATGATAAAAAGATGATATATGAGATCATCTATATTTTTACGATTACATGTATATGATGATGATTATGACATATATGTTATGAAGGGAATATGATGTAAATTATGCATGCTAATATTCTAAAGAAGTTGTGAAAGGTCATGTGAATAAGAAAATGAGATTTATGAGTAGCTTTCTGTACAAACGAAATTGGCAAGGGAGGTTGGCACCTTCGGTCCCCAATACCGATTTGTAAAGAAAGTGAATAAAAACCCTCTTCCCCACAGAGATCTAGTAGAAAACTAGATAGGTATGAGCTCATAGCCTAGGGGCCAGGTGTATGCGGAGGTAGAAAGAGAGAGGGTAGTGCCATTGATTTACGAAAATTATAACACATGACACATATAACTGTATGAATGATGTTGATCATGCAACTGTTGTATGAACAATTATATTTAAAACTTGTGACCGTATGTATAGTGTTGACTATGCAACCGTTGCATGTTAATGAACATATTTTCAAGTAATTAGTATTAGTTTAATATCAACTCTTTATTGTTGCACAACATTTATATAATTAACAAGAAGCATATAGGTAAGACACTCCGGAAATAAATATATATTTGTGAAAATATTAATAATATGGTCTTTGTATATTTCACTTATTTCATAACAAACCGGAGTGATCCCCCTACTGAGTCCGTGGAGCTCACCCCAATTCCACCACCTTTTGTTAGGTGAACGGACCCGGATTTACAAGAGGATCGAGGCTAAGACATCCAAAGAATTTAGGACATTAGCAATTTATATTTTTCCGTATATGATATTATGTTATGTTATGTACCATATTTTACTCAGAAGGAATTATAAGGGAAGTATAAGTGTTTGTACAAGCTTATAGTTCTCTTAGAAATTCTAGTAAAAAAATATTGTAATATCTATTTTGAATATTACGTTATATGTGTTTTCTTATGTATGTGAGACAACATATATGTATTGGGCCACTTATGTGTTTTATAGTAATTTGGTTTTATGTAACCTATAGATTCATTGTTAGGTGTATCAGTTTATACCTCATCACGCACAAGCCGAGATATTTAAATTACGTTCTCTTACGAAAATAATTGGCCCTATTTTCCGCGTATCCTAAATTTCAAAATTAAACTATGAAACAAGATGATAATTTCCGGTAATTAACTCTATGTGACTTAAGCATAAAGAGGTAATTATTGGGGTGTTACATCTTCTATAAAATCCAGCATGACCCAAGAAACTCCTCATTGCTTTAACATTCATAGGAGGGGGTAATTTTTAAATTACCTCCACCTTTGCTCTATCAACTTCAATACCTTTGGAAGAAACTCGGTGTCAAAGAACAATACCCTCTGTTACCATAAAATGACATTTTTCCCAATTTAAAACAAGGTTTGGTTCTTGACACCTCATTAAAACCAAAGACAGATGTTTAAGACAAGACTCAAATGAATCACCAAAAACAGAGAAATCATCCATAAATACCTCAATGAATTTTTCTACCATATTAGAGAATATAGAAAGCATGCACCTTTGGAAAGTGGCGAATGCATTGCACAACCCGAAAGACATTCTTCGATAGGCAAAAACTCCATAGGGACATGTGAAAGCTGTCTTCTCTTGGTCTGCAGGATCTACTGCAATTTGATTGTAGCCTGAATATCCATCCAGGAAGTAGTAATATGGATGACCAGCCAATCTCTCCAGCATCTGATCAATAAATGGAAGAGGAAAATGATCTTTCCTAGTAGCCACATTCAATCTTCTATAATCAATGCACATTCTCCATCCAGTGACTGTCCTTGTAGGAATCAACTCATTATTTTCATTCTTCACCACAGTGATGCCACCTTTCTTTGGTACCACTTGTACTGGACTCACCCAAGGACTGTCAGAAATGGGATAAATAATGCCAACATCCCATAACTTCAGAACCTCTTTTAACACCACTTCTTTCATGATGGGGTTAAGTCTTCTTTGAGGTTGCACCACTGGTTTTGAGTCTTCTTCCATGAGGATTTTATGCATGCACATGGTTGGACTAATCCCCTTAAGATCACTAAGCTTCCATCCAATTGCCTTTTTATGCTTTTTCAACACTTCCAGTAACTCCCTTTCCTCTTTTTCATTCAATGAAGCATTGATTATCACAGGATAAAACTCATCTTTCCTATGAAAGCATATTTAAGAGATGGAGGCAATGGTTTTAATACAGGCTTCATAGGTTCTTGCTTCTCATTCTTTTTCTTCAATATTAGCTCCTTTGTTTCTTGAAGTGTTAAGGAAGAATTTGACATATTAGGATCCTGTAAGACCCAAAAATCCTAATCATGCTTTAATCGGAGGGATTTAGTGAAAATCGCTTCGATCAAGGCATAATTGGGATATATGTGTATTAGGATGTATTTTTGACATGTATGATTGACTAAATATGTGTTATGTGTACTATATGGAAAAAATGTGCATTAGATGTGGTAACTGCATTGCATAAGGTTGAGAAGTTGGTATAATACAAAATTGAGTTAAGAATGATGATCTAGGTAGGGAATTTAAGAAATAAATGGTAATTCTAGTAAGAGTATGTTTGCACAAGTGTATTAGTACTACTAGGAACTGTTGGTAAAGGTTTGGAGTGAGTTAGATGCATTTTAGGAATCTTTGGAGTATGTTGCTTGCTGCTACTGTCATGTAGCAGTACTCATCGCTAGCGGCCAGCTTAGCTCACTAGCGGATGAGTCGGTAGAGGTCCCCCGCTAGCGACAGTAACAAGGCGCTAGCGGGTAATGCGGTGAAATCGGTCGCTAGCGACCGAGAAACACGCGCTAGCGACCAACTCGGGGACAGAACAACATTTCTGCAAAATTTTGCATTTTTCTCAAGCCCCTCATCTTTTAATAATTGCTCCTTACTCCCTCCGTCCCTATACACTTTCCCTCACCCTGAAGCAAGCTCATTACCATCAGAAACACAACTCCAAGCTCCCAAAACCTTCAAACACAATCCTCTCAACCTCCATAACCTTAAAACCACACAAACCTCACCACCACTCCACCCAAAACTCAACTCACTCAGAAACTAACCTCATATTCAAGTTCCTCACTTCATTTCCTTCACTTTGAACCAATCATAATCCATCAGAGGCTCAAGGATTGTGTTCCTCATCATCAAAGTCTAGATAGAGTGTTAAACAAGTAGCTCAAGGAAGAGCAAAGTGGTTCTTGGTGTTAGAGGGTTAAACTACAAGAGGTAGGGGTTTAGATTTATGTTATAATGCATATTTGTGTGTTTTCATGCATAAGGATCGGTTAGAAATCATTATATGCTCGAGTATGATGGCTGTTCTGAAACTGGTTTGGATGCAGAGTCGGGACACACGCTAGCGGCCAAATCATAGCCGCTAGCGAATGATCACGCGCTAGCGCCCAAATCATAGCCGCTAGCGAATGATCACGCGCTAGCGACCATAATTCAAGCGCTAGCGAGTGGTTGTGCATTATTGGGCGCTAGCGGCCACAGAGGACGCGCTAGCGGCCACAGAGGACGCGCTAGCGGCCATTTCGCAGAATTTCTGCAGAATTGTCTAAAATGTCGAATTTTGTGATTTTGCAATTTAATGTTTTCTAACCCTTTTCTGAGGATCTAAATTACTGTAACAAGTTTATTATATATGTTTCAAACAGAAAATGGTGATTTTGAAAATAATCAAGCAAATTAAAAAGAAAATGACATGTAGGTGCAATTATGTGCAAAATGATATGTTTTCAAATAAATTGTGAAATGAGCATGTTATGAATGATTCATACTTAAATTTCCAAAATAAGGTATTCAGTTGTATATGTGCTTACATATTGTAATGTTATGACGAGTCAAAATATGATATGTTGAATATGAAAGAAAGGCAATAGAAGATCAAGTAAGCATTTGTAACCTTCGGTCACTAGTGTCATCAGTAAGGGAGGGTTGACAACCTCGGTCACTGACATCACTGGTAAGGGAAGGCGAGAAACCCCTCTTTCCCAGTGTGTCTAGTAAAAACTAGAGAGATATGAGCTCATAGTCTTGGGATTGGTGATGTGGAGGTAGAAAGAGATAAGAGGGTTAGTGCCAATTCAAATAAAGGTATAATATGCACCGATCAAGGATGAGTCTATGTATATGCACTAGTCAGAAATTAAATGAGTGATGATGCTTTTAGATTTATATATAATGCATACATATTAATCAAGACTCATATAGGTAAGACACTCCGGATATAAATTGATTTATGAAATCCCCAATAATGTGAATCTGGCATATTACACTGCTTTTATATTAAACCGGAGTGATCCCCCTACTGAGTCCGTGGAGCTCACCCTATTCTACCATTTTGGTTTTAGATACAGACATGGGTGCCAGTACATCTACAGGTTAAATGCTTCGGAGCATATATGGATTCAGAGCTTGGATTCCCGAAGACTTAGGATATTAGCTTTACTTTCGTTTATGCCTTGTATTTATACTTTGTGACTTTTGTCATCTTTTAGGGAACCTTTAAGTGAGTTATAAGTGACTGTACAAGCTTATGATTTTCTTAAAAGTTCCACCACTATATACTAGTACTATTTATGATATTATATGTATCCCAGATATTGTAGTACGATATTTATGTACATGTGGGCCACCGTTGTGTATTCTAATGTTATGTATTTGTAATGAGTAGTTTGAGTAGTTCCTTAGAACGATATATTTATTCATATCAGTTATACCGCACAAGCCGAGTTTTTAAACTTCCGTTTCTTTTGAAAAATAAATCGGCCCTATTTTCCGCGTATTATTACTTCACTCAAATTTAATCTCTGAAACAAGATGTTAATTTCCGATAATTAACTCAATATGACTTAAGCATAAAGAGGTAATTATTAGGGTGTTACAGATCCTCTTGTTCTTTTTCATCATTTTCTTCCACCAAAGCTACTGTTTCTATAATATCATCTTCCCAAGTTAAAGAAAAAACTTCCTCTACCAAAGGATCTATTGTGTCTAATCTCATGCAACTTTCTTGGTCCACTGGAAATTTCATAGTGTTGAAAACATTAAAGACTACCTTTTCATCATGCACCATTAATGTTAACTCACCCTTTTGCACATCAATTAAAGCTCTTCCAGTGGCTAAGAATGGTATCCCAAGGATAATAGGAGTGTCTTCATCTTCCTCCATATCAAGCACCACAAAGTCTGCAGGAAAAATAAACTTATCAACCTTGATAAGTGCATTCTCTACAACACCAAAGGGAAACTTGATTGAACGATCAGCAAGTTGTAGAGAGATAGAAGTTGGCTTCACTTCCTCAATATTTAACTTCTTCATTATGGACAAAGGCATGAGGTTTATACTTGCTCCCAAATCACACAAAGCCTTCCCCATGGTCAAACTTCCAATAGTGCAAGGAACATAAAACTTCCCAGGATCTTTTAATTTTTGAGGAATCTATTTTTGAATGACAGCACTACATTCCTCCGTGAGCATCACTGTTTCATCTTCCTTGAGAGTTCTTTTCCTTGATAGCAAATCCTTCATGAACTTGGCATATAAAGGCATTTGCTCAAGAGCCTCAGCAAATGGAATATTTATTTGTAGCTTCCTAAATATGTCCAAGAACTTTGAGAATTGCTTTTCCTGAGTTTGTTTTCGAAGTCTTTGAGGATATGGTAACCTTGGTTTGTATGGAGCAACTTTGTCTTCTTCATTCTTTTCTTCTTGCATGGGTACTTCTTTTTCTTTCCTGAGTTTGTTTTTGAAGTTCTTTTTCGTTTTTCTTTTCCCGTACATCCACTTTTTCTTTCTTTTCTTCTTTTTGCTCTTTAAGTGTTTTTCCACTCCTCAATTGAATAGCTTTACAAGGCTCCTTAGGATTTGGTACTGTGTTGCTTGGAAAAATTCCAGAAGGCCTCTCAGAGAGTTGTTTAGCTATTTGACCCACTTGTACTTCCAAGTTCCTTATAGAAGCCTCTTGATTTTTGAAATTAGTCCTTGTCTCCTGCATGAAACTTGAGGTTTGTTGCACAAATGTAGAAGTGGATTGAGTGAGTTTCTCCATAGCAATCTCTAGTGAAGTTGGTTTAGGGGGACCTTGTGGAGGAATGAATGGGGGTTGTTGATTTGGAACATTGAATTGCTTCTGCCCTTGATTACCCCACCCAAAATTTGGATGATTCCTCCACCCAAGATTGTAAGTTTTGGAATATGGATCATTTTGTTGCCTTGGAGGGTTCCCCATGTAGTTCACTTGCTCAAGTGGGGTTTCCTTGAAAATATCACATTCTTCATTTTTATGAGCTCCACCACAAAGTTCACAAGATGAACTTGAAGGTCCAACTGCAGCAACTTGCATTTGTCCCATTTGCTTTGTGAGTGTAGCTAGTTGTTGAGACATCATCTTGTTTTGTGCCAAGAGAGTGTCCAATGTATCCAACTCCATCATACCTTTCCTTAATGGAGTTCGGTCACTTGGACATAAGAAATTATTCTCAGCCATTGTCTCAATTAACTCCAAATCTTCTTCAGGGGTTTTTCTATGAAGAGATCCTCCAGCACTTGCATTGATCATGGCTCTCGAACTTTGAGAAACTCCATCATAGAATGTCTGAATTTGTAGCCAGTCAGGGATTGCATGGTGTGGACATTTTCTGAGCATCTCCTTGTATCTTTCCCTTGCTTCATAGAGTGGCTCCCCTTCCTTTTGAGCAAATGAATTGATGTCATTCCTTAGCTTTGCCAGTTTTTTAGGAGGGAAATACTTAGCTAGAAATTTACTAACTAAGTCATCCCACGTGCTGATGCTTTCCAGTGGCTGTGACTGCAACCATAGTTTAGCTCTATCCCTAAGAGAGAAAGGAAAGAGCCTCAACTTGATTGCATCTGAACTCACACCATTGCTCTTGATTGTATCATATAGCTGGAGAAAAGTTGCTAAGTGTACATTGGGATCATCAAGAGCTCCTCCACTAAATTGTTCTTGTTGCACTAACTGAATAAGTGAAGGTTTGAGTTCAAAATTGTTTGCTTGTACCGGTGGCGGGACAATACTATTACCAAACCCATTGGTAGTAGGTGTGGCATAGTCTCCTAAAGTCCTTCTTGGTCCGTCACCTCCGTCTGCCATCTCTGCTCTTTTCTTTGCTTTCCTTAACCGCCTCAAAGTCTTCTCGATTTCAGGATCGAAGTATAGAGCCGTGGGTGCTATTTTGCATGCAAAACAAACACCAAACTAGATGAAAGTGATATACGGCACTCCCAACATCACAGTGAAGGGAGTGCAAAGATAAAATAAATAAAAGAACAATATCTAATTTAGAAATCGCTCAATTACTCTAATTGTCAGTTTCAATTAATCCCCGGAAACGGCGCCAAAAACTTGATAGAGTATCGGCAAGTGCACCGAATCGTTCAAGTAATAAAAACCATGGTGAGTGGGTATCGTTCCCACGAGGATCAAAGATTCGAGCAAAAATTTCTTAAAGTAGATTTCTAATTTGACGAATCCAATAAAGTGTAATGGATGAACATATAATGTAAATTCAAAAAGCTACTGAATGTAAAAAGGCAGTAAAAGTTTGATTAAAAATTCAATTGATGAAAGGTTAGGGAATCAGGTTCACGTATTTTCTGAAATTAATAAAACAATTGCTTGCCTTTAAATTTTAAAACCTCAATTCAATGAACGAATCTTAAGTTGTCAGTTCCAATTCCTTGGTAATTTAACACTTTTTTTATGAACAATTAGTCAATCCCTTGATCAAATCATTTCAAAGAAAAGAAAATATTTCTATTGATTCAAAGTTCTCAAAAATCTTAATTCTATTCCTAGATATTAATCTTTCTGGCAATTTCCCTTAAGCTAATTCACAAATTTATTTTCCCAAATAAACACATGAATCCAAGATAAGTTGAAAAGTGATTTTCCAATCCTCAGAACAACACAATACAAAAAAGGTAATTGCTTGAATTGAATTAATAAAACTCAAAGGTTCACAATCATCAGATTAATTCATAGTAATACGATCCCCCTTTCCCTAACAAAGAAATTAGTTACTCATAATAAAAGAAAACAAAGCATAAAAATTGAAAGACATTTTTAAACACGAATAACTGATTTTATTAAAAACAGAGAAAAACAGAGTACTTGAACAAAGATAGAATAAAAGATAAAAACTAAGATGTTTTGAGCTTCCATTGTAGTCCTATATATAACCAGATAGTCCTAGAATTCAAATTGTACCTATCCCTAAAACAAAGGGATTTTTGTTTAAAGATAACTCAGAACTAAACAGAACAGATTTGTATTTGAATTTGATCCTGAATTATAGTACAATCCTGGAAATTAGTTATAGTATGGTAGTTCCAGTTTCTCCGGGCGCGAAGCCTTGGTCCACACGCGGCGCGGCATGACGGAAAACTCCCAGGGGCGCAAGGCGCAACACAGGCGTGGGGCGCCTGGTGTATGAATCCTTCTCTGGCGCAAGGCGCCTGGTGGACGCGTCGCGCTGGCTATGCGGGCGCTGGACAACGGCAGGCGCGAGGCGCTGCGAGGACGCGGTGCGACTGCTTAGAGCAGCTTCTTCGGGCGCACAACGCTGGGAGGGCGCGGCGCGCCTACTTCTTGCTTCCAGTTCCAAATGTTTCTGACTTTGAGGCACGGTGCTTGAACTTGGCGCGCGGCGTGCGTGAATTTGATCTTTGGATTTTGAAAATGCACAATAAACTTCATTTCAGCACCAATTATTCCTGAAATTGACACCACAATAATACCAAAACGTAATATAACCCAGGAAAATCCAATTTATTCTAAAAACACTTAATTTACTCTAATAATACACTGAAACTAAATAAAACTCACACAATTTCTTAGAAATTAAACTACAAAATTAAATAAAGATGCGAAGGCATCATGGCATTTTATGTATAACTTCCAAATGGATCTCGACTTTTAATCTGCTGATAAAGCAATTCAACAATATCTTAGGATCTGTGATATGAACATTCTCAGCATAGATCATGAAATCATCATGATATTCATTCACTGTGTTGATTTGCTTTGTGAATGAGTTCAGTAATCCATCATGAAAATGGAAATTGGTGTTCAATGAAAGCACCTTTGCAAGAGGTAAGAAAATGAATAAGGAAAGAGTTAATCAAATCAGGGAGAATTTGGGAGAATAATTTCAAGAGAATGGAATTCCAAAACAGGAAAATATCAATCAACTAATTCCATGCATATTGATTATCATCACTATCACCTATTTATAGTAATTACCACTATTTCCTAACTGAGCTATGGACCCAATAATTTACTCCTTACAATACCTTCGCCTTAAAGACAACCTTGCCCTCAAGGTTGTGGTAGAAACGTAAAATGTCTATCATAATTAAATTTAATAGAAAAATAATTAATTCTAAAAATAATATTCCGATCCAATTTCTATGCTATTGTTAAAAAAAACTACCACCAGGATCCCATTGATAAAATTTATTTTCATCAACTAAAACCATATAAGAATTAGGTTCTGCAAAAAATAGGAGTTGTCCCAATAGTAAATTTTTTGATTTATTCTTTCATTTCTATTATTTAGGTTGTGGCGATGAAGATTAGGCCCACAGTAGTTAATTCTTGATTCTCCGTATTTTGGGTTGAGCATTGGCCCAATAAGGTGGGAGTTGTCACCCCCAGGTCTTCACTCTGCTTCCAGATTGTTCTTGTCATCAGAGTTACTCCCATGGTGTTCCACATCACTGCTATCCAAAGACCGAACCCGGTCACTAGCGTCGCAGTTCTCGATGCCGTCGCGCGCTCCTTCTACATCACTGTTCCTCCCACTATGGTCACCATGCACGAGGCGTGCGGGCCTCCGTGTGTTCCATCGGCCCTATAGCACCTTCGATTTCACGACTGGTTCCTGTCACCACCACCTTGTACTCCTCCTTCTTTGTTCGATCCCTACAGTCGTGATCCTGTAACATCCCAATTTATTAACTATGCCATGGACATAATTAACAATTTGCAATGTTACATAACACCCAATCAGATAGCGAGACTCAAAAGTCATGACCAATCAGATTCAATAGCACGATTAGATATCCTGGATAAGCATCTAGAATAATAATGGAAATTGCCAATAATATAATAGAGGCCCATACAACAATGGCCATAATATTACTATTTAACATAAACGTCAGGATGAAAATATAAAAGGTTCGAGTGTGTCTGAATCCTGTTTAATACATATAAAGCAAATCAAGGAGCTGACATGATCAAAATAGACATGTTTGGAATCCTAGTCCGAATATACAAAAGAGGACTCAGGTAAAACTGTAGTGTTGTCAATACATATACATGTCAATAAAGAGTCAAATCCCACACAGGGGTACAAAAAGCTCCATGTTATAACTTACAAACAAAAGGTAAAGAGGTTAAAGGTCAGCTGCACGTCAGTTGAGGTGGTCACGGTCAATGCCTCATCTACTAGCACTCCCGGCGTCCTCGCTCATGTCTGAGCCCGCGGCAGGGGAAGGCGCCTCACACTCCACTAGGATGTAATCGACGTCTGGCCAGGTATCCGCCGAATCATCACTTTGGTAGCCCTCATCCTCCTCTAGATCCGACTCGATCGACTCCGAAGCGGGAGAAGGTGGCGGAGGTGGCGGTGGAGAGGCAGGCACACGAGCCGGCGCTAGAGGTGGAACAAGAGCAGGGGCAGGGTACCTCGCAGTAAGCTCTGGGATAAAGAAGCGATGTACCCCCGAGACAGTGGACGCAACTGTGACCGTGTAACACCCCGACTTTCATTAAGTCCTAATTAAGTGAGATTAAGGGTAATTGACCTTGGTTAGAATTTAATTAAGTATGGGTGGACAAGTTTCTATTAGTAAATCATTATATGTTATGTGATCTAAGTGTATGTATATGTGTTATATGATTTATGTGTGTGTTCATCATGTGCTATGTGATTTAGATGTATGTACATGTGTATTCATTTTATGTTGGGTGATTTAGGTGCATATATATGTTTTCATTGATGTTTAGATGATGCATGATGTAAGGAATGATGTATGGATGTTTATAGCACGAGTTGGGACGTTTTTGAGGTGCTTTGAGGCTATTTGGTAGCCTTGTAATCGATTACCACGGGATGGTAATCGATTACACCCCTTTGGTCTTCATATCTTGGCATTTTTGCTGTCGGTAATCGATTACATCCTGTCTGTAATCGATTACCGTAATCGATTACCATTTCGTGGTACTCGATTACGACGTGCGCATAGTGCGTTTTTAGTGCGTTTTAAGTGTCGTTCGGGCCCCACGATGACTCTAAACCATATATAACTGAGCCACCACATCAGAAACCCTAATCCTCACTTCAGAAACACTCAAAACACTCTCTCTAATCCTTGTGCCTCCATTGTTCATCCTCTCTCTCAAGAACTCAAAGCCATATCCATTCCAAACCCCCAAACTCATATCAAACCTTACTCGATCACAAAACAAATTACATATTCTTAATCCTCTCATCAAATAGAACCTTTCTACCGATTGCAATTCTTGAAAAGGAGCCATCTTTGTATTCCTACCGTTCGTGGGGCTAGTGAGAGAAAGTGAGAACGCGTTCTACGTCGGGAAAGGGTGTCTCTACACATTGCATAGGAAATCTACAAGAGGTAGGGGTTAGGCATTTTAAACGTTATGTAATTGCATGATTGTTGATAAATTAATGGAGTTTGAATGTTGTAGTTGTTTTTCCCATTAGGGTTCATGAAAGGGTTGATTTATGAAATTGGTTTTGAAAAAAAAAGGGGTTTTATGAATTGAGAAGCGTTTTAAAAGTATTTTTATGTTTGTTAATGGTATGGCTATGTTTTCTATCGATTTGGACGATGTTGGATTCATATTTTGGCCAATGGCTATTGAAAATCGTGTTTTTGAAACTCCAAAATCGTGTTTCACGACGTCGTAATCGATTACACGGGTTCGTAATCGATTACGATGTCTGAATTTCCAATCGCGAGAAAATGCTGCTCTCTGTTAATCGATTACAGAGCTACGTAATCGATTACCAGTCTGTGTAATCGATTACCAGCTCGTGTAATCGATTACAGTAATCGATTACCAGGCCGTGTAATCGATTACAACAGTGCTGTTTGTGCGAAAATGAACCGTTTCGATCCTTTATGTACCCTAATGCGTTCTACAACTAGTATGGATGATATATATGAGTTAATTATGATATGTATGCAAGTTTAAATGCTGTTTGGATGATGATGAGTTGATATGTTATGTTTATATGAGATAAATGATGATAATATATGTTTATGTGAATTATGTGATGAATGTATATGTTATGTGTTGTGAACTGTGACGTCACTGGGTGGCGCATGTATGTTGTTAAGACGTCACTGGGTGGCGCGTGGTTAATAAAGACGTCACTGGGTGGCGCAAAGATACATAGTAGCCTTCGGCTTGTGATTGAGAGGCTGTAGGAGGGGGTTGGCATCCTCGGCGCTACAGGTCCTTCACTTGCAGTTGGTGAATATCCCCCTTTTCCCCATTTCGTTAGGATGGGGTCATGCCTAGGGGTCGGTGCAGCGGAGGTTACAGGAGGGTGGATAGGCCATAAGAGATAATAAAGAGATAAAAGTTATGAAATTGTATTACAGTAAAGTTTGAGTAAACATAGTATGATGTATGATTAAGTTTCCCTATATGGTTAGATGGCACGTAGAGCACACACACGAATGACATGACTATGTATGATGTATATATGTTGTAAAATGAACAAGATGCAGTTAGGTAAGTCGTTCCGGGAAAGATGGTTTTAGAACTGATAACTGAAATTGAATTCATTCATGCTGCACCTATTTAATTAATAAACCCGGAGCGGCTCCCCTACTGAGTTACTTCCCAGTACTCACCCCATATTTTTCCCACCCTTTTAGAGGAGCAGACAGAGCAGGATGTCGGAGCACACGAGGAGCCCGTGCAGACATAGTTTATGATATAGTTCCTTAGATATCAGAGACATGTTTTATTCCTTTATCAGATATTATGTTTTCTAAGTCCGGACCTTTGTTAGCCGGCAGCTATTTATTTACTCGTATTTATGGTGGAGTCTCATAGGTCACAGTTTTTGGCTTATGGGGTGAGACCTAGTATTTATTTCATGTTTGTTATTTGATGAGAGTTATTTATATGACGAGGTATTTTTAGTAGATGTTTGTATCGCTTATATTATCGTTGTATTTACGTGCAAGACCCTTATTTTCTATTCCGCGAATGTTTACGAAAAATCTACTCCCGCCTATTTTTCGCGTATTATATTTTAAATATAAAGATAAAACATGATAACATGAGGTAAGCGTTATGAAATAACCTAAAATGACTTAAGCGTTAAGGGCTATCTAGTAGGGTGTTACATTTTGGTATCAGAGCAGGTCTATCCTACAGGGCTTGGGGTAATGGACCTGTTATGCTATTATGGCATGTACGGTAGTTATATCATGCATATAACCTCTTATGTGTCTTAGTTAGTGTTGAGATGCATGATCGTTTTGCTTGACTGTTAGAGTAACTGTGCATACTTAGCATTGATATGGAGCTTGATCAACTCGATGTTGATTGTTTTGTGTGCACAGAGACATGGCACCTAGCAGACGTACTAGGAACGTTTCTTCCACCATGAAAGACCAAGGCGCTCCAGCTAGGACATCTCATGGCAAGAAGCACGTGATGCAGTGCAAGAGTCATCATATAGGCAGCATGATTGTTACAGTCAGGAAGAGGGTCTTCAGCACGTACGAGTCTCCGGTACCTGTGAGGTTAATTCCCTCATGTACGCCGGGTCTCTCGATCCGAGTGTGGCTATCAACTGGATCCTCAAGATGGAAGAGGTGGCTACAGATATGTCATATCCAGAAGTACAGAAGGTTGCGCATGCCGCCCTTATGCTAGTGGGTGAAGCTGGAGTTTGGTGGTCATATGTGTGCAATGTCTTGGAGGTTGTCGGTACCTCCATCGGTTGGGAACAATTCAAGGTCCTCTTTCACGAGAAGTATCTTCCAGAATCAATCATGCACGCCAAGGAAAGGGAGTTCCTCGCACTACAACAGGGTACGATGTCAGTCTCGGAGTATACTGAGAGGTTCAACGAGTTGATTAAGTTCTCCCATTTTCCGTCGAGTGATTTGGTTGAGGCCACCAGATGCAGCAGGTACTTGTGTGGGTTGAGGCCTGAGATACTGAGCATGGTGATTCCCTTGGAGATTCAGGAGTTCCCCGATTTGGTGGCAGGGTGTTGTGCACTGAAGAAGTGGTAGCAAGCGCAGACCCACCAGGCCAGAGCTCACAGTCTAGGCGCCAGCCCCGCACCCGTTTTCAGCCTTATGGTCAGTCACCAAGGATCAAGTCTCATCCCCGACCGCAGCAGCAGCAGAAGCGCCCAGCCGTAGTAGCACCCAAGGCTTTACACGCCTCACCACGATGTGCCACCTGTGGCAAGGGTCACGGCGGAGAGTGTCTCTTTGGGAAGGGCGTTTGTTACCGTTGCGGTAAGCCAGGTCACCTAGCCAACGAATGCAAAGGTCTACAGTCCTCCTCCTCTAGGCCACTGCAACAGGGACGCATAATCACAATCTATGCAGAGGATACAGAGCAGTCAGACGATCTTATCAGGGGTAAGCCTTTTGTTTTTTTAGTATGTGGATTATATGTAGTTTGGTTTTATCATGTTTGTGGTGATGACTAGCCTTAATCATCATTGTTTGGAACCCATTTAGTGCGTGCGTACGGTGGGTGTTATGTAATGCATGTCTAGGCTCGAGGTCAGACTACTCATAGTTTTGCTGAAGTCTAGTCAAGGTTAGTTAAGGGTAGTCAACCTTAGTTTAGAGTTGGTTGTCTTAAATAGTTATCCACGGATGGTTGTACATCTCTGGTTGACCTTGGCCTCTATATGGTTTATGTGCGTTGATCGCACCCTGGTTTGGTTTAGAAAATAAAAAGTGTTTTGAAAAGATTTTGCACCCGAGTTAAAGGGATTTGTTTTCAGACTTGTTTTCCGCTAATGTTTTCTAAAGGATGTTTTATAAAAATCGATTTCAGTAAACACAAGTGTTTTTCGCTTCGACTTCTTTCAAAGCCTCGATGGGATTGCCCTTAGGGAAGGTTTTGCTCTTCTAGCTGGATACCCTCTCTTTTGAAAAGCCATTGTTCTCCTCACACACCTTGAAACATAGGGGCCCTTACACTCTTAGGTTCCCAACATAACTTTCCAAACGCTTCGAGTAGAAAAAGAGCCTTTCCCTAACCACGTCGTCTGCATGACCTTAGAGAGAGAGACCATACTCCCAAAACGTAGGCTACTTCTTCTTAGAAAACCCTTTACCCACTCACACATATATCCATACGAACCCTATCATTGCAAGCTACCACACATGCTCTGACCTTGCCGAACCTTAGGATCTATTGGTCTCCTAAACACCACAACCTACCATATAGAGTTAAGAGAGAATCCTTCCTTTATGTATACCCTTAGTAAGACCGAATAGGATCCTTGGAGAGTCACATAGAAGATAGCTTTGCCACACCCTAGCCCGCCATCAAGAGTATGTCCCGTTTGGTGGTTTTGGATGTATGTCGAAGTTGTTTACATCTCTTTGCCTTTACAAAATGATTGTGAAAGTTTACAAAATGGCGTTTTGTTTCCAACCTTGGTTTTTAAAGAGTGATTCCATACCCCCATCGACCTTAAGGGATGAAGTTCCTTAAGGCTCATTTTACAAATTGTTTAGTGCAGACTTAAAAATCGTTTTGTGTTATTTGGAAATAGTTTGGGGATTTCTTACTGCGCCAGTTGTAATTATGAGTCATAGGGTACAATTTGTCTTGTGGTTTTTATGTGGCCAAAAGAATTATCTGTTTTGGGCATGAGTAGATGATTTCTAAGATAGACATACATATAGGTGGAATTAAGTTTTCGAAAGTGCTTTCTTTTTATGTCTTGTGAAAACTCATGTGATTAAAGGATTAAGAGTAAAGACAATATGTTTTCGTTGGAGTGGTTGTGAGGAATCTTAAACTTATTTTGAGAGCATAGAATTGCCTATGATCGCAAGTTAAAAAGGGTTTTGAGCTTTATGTTTAATTCTAAAGGTGAGGTAAACGTGTTTCGAACTAGTAGGAATTGGGAATTAACTTGGGTTTTGAAAAATTTCTAAGATGATGTTTTGAATATAGGGATAAAACTTTTTGAGGAAGATATTTGTTTTGGATCATGGACCCTAGGAACATAAGGATCGACCTGCCTTGTAAGATTATGGAATCATGCTTTTATAAAGGAAAATGTATTTCGGTTGTCGTTATGTTTCTGCAACACATGTTTGTTTCTTGAACTTGTCTTCTGCACAACCTGTTCACTCGGGTTAGATGCTTGTATTTGGGCCTTCCCTCGAGTCTCCGCGAGGGTAGGAGTTGTCATGTCTTGTGTCTTTGATGCAATAGTAGTGTCGAATTTCGAGGACGAAATTCTTTTAAGGAGGGGAGAAATGTAACACCCCGACTTTCATTAAGTCCTAATTAAGTGAGGTTAAGGGTAATTGACCTTGGTTAGAATTTAATTAAGTCTGGGTGGACAAGTTTCTATTAGTAAATCATTATATGTTATGTGATCTAAGTGTATGTATATGTGTTATATGATTTATGTGTGTGTTCATCATGTGCTATGTGATTTAGGTGTATGTCCATGTGTATTCATTTTATGTTGGGTGATTTAGGTGCATATATATGTTTTAATTGATGTTTAGATGATGCATGATGTAAGGAATGATGTATGGATGTTTATAGCACGAGTTGCGACGTTTTTGAGGTGCTTTGAGGCTATTTCGTAGCCTTGTAATCGATTACCACGGGAAGGTAATCGATTAGACCCCTTTGGTCTTCATATCTGGGCATTTTTGCTGTCGGTAATCTATTACATCTTGTCTGTAATCGATTACCGTAATCGATTACATCCTGTCTGTAATCGATTACTGTAATCGATTACCATTTCGTGGTAATCGATTACGACGTGCGCAAAGTGCGTTTTTAGTGCATTTTAAGTGTCGTTCGGGCCCCACGATGACTCTAAACCATATATAACTGAGCCACCACATCAGAAACCCTAATCCTCACTTCAGAAACACTCGAAACACTCTCTCTAATCCTTGTGCCTCCATTGTTCTTCCTCTCTCTCAAGAACTCAAAGCCATAACCATTCCAAACCCCCAAACTCATATCAAACCTTACTCGATCACAAAACAAATTACATATTCTTAATCCTCTCATCAAATAGAACCTTTCTACCGATTGCAATTCTTGAAAAGGAGCCATCTTTGTATTCCTACCGTTCGTGGGGCTAGTGAGAGAAAGTGAGAACGCGTTCTACGTCGGGAAAGGGTGTCTCTACACATTGCATAGGAAATCTACAAGAGGTAGGGGTTAGGCATTCTAAACGTTATGTAATTGCATGATTGTTGATAAATTAATGGAGTTTGAATGTTGTACGTTGTTTTTCCCATTAGGGTTCATGAAAGGGTTGATTTATGAAATTGGTTTTGAAAAAGAAAGGGGTTTTATGAATTGAGAAGCGTTTTAAAAGTATTTTTATGTTTGTTAATAGTATGACTATGTTTTCTATCGATTGGGACGATGTTGGATTCATATTTTGGCCAATGGCTATTGAAAATCGTGTTTTTGGAACTCCAAAATCGTGTTTCACGACGTCGTAATCGATTACACGGGTTCGTAATCGATTAGGATGTCTGAATTTCCAATCGCGAGAAAACGCTGCTCTCTGTTAATCGATTACAGAGCTGCGTAATCGATTACCAGTCTGTGTAATCGATTACAGTAATCGATTACAACAGTGCTGTTTGTGCGAAAATGAACCGTTTCGATCCTTTATGTACCCTAATGCGTTCTACAACTAGTATGGTTGATATATATGAGTTAATTATGAATTGTATGCAAGTTTAAATGCTGTTTGGATGATGATGTGTTGATATGTTATATTTATATCAGATAAATGATAATAATATCTGTTTATGTGAATTATGTGATGAATGTATATGTTATGTGTTGTGAACTGTGACGTCATTGGGTGGCGCATGTATGTTGTTAAGACGCCACTGGGTGGCGCAAAGATACATAGTAGCCTTCGGCTTGTGATTGAGAGGCTGTAGGAGGGGGTTGGCATCCTCGGCGCTACAGATCCTTCACTTGCAGTTGGTGAATATCCCTCTTTTTCCAATTTCGTTAGGATGAGCTCATGCCTAGGGGTCGGTGCAGCGGAGGTTACAGGAGGGTGGATAGGCCATAAGAGATAATAAAGAGATAAAAGTTACGAAAGTGTATTGCAGTAAAGTTTGAGTAAACATAGTATGATGTATGATTAAGTTTCCCTATATGGTTAGATGACACGTAGAGCACACACACGAATAACATGACTATGTATGATGTATATATGTTGTAAAATGAACAAGATGCACTTAGGTAAGTCGTTCCGGGAAAGATGGTTTTAGAACTAATAACTGAAATTGAATTCATTCATGTTGCACCTATTTAATTAATAAACCGGGAGCGGCTCCCCTACTGAGTTACTTCCCAGTACTCACCCCATGTTTTTCCCACCCTTTTAGAGGAGCAGACAGAGCATGATGTCGGACCACACGAGGAGCCCGTGCAGACATAGTTTATGATATAGTTCCTTAGATATCAGAAACATGTTTTATTCCTTTTTCAGATGTTATGATTTTTATGCTTCCGCTACGTTTATTCATTTATTATGTTTTCTGAGTCCGGACCTTTGTTAGCCGGCAGCTATTTATTTACTCGTATTTATGGTGGAGTCTCATAGGTCACAGTTTTTGGCTTATGGGGTGAGACCTAGTATTTATTTCATGTTTGTTATTTGATGGGAGTTATTTATATGACCAGGTATTTTTAGTAGATGTTTGTATCGCTTATATTATCGTTGTATTTACGCGCAAGGCCCTTATTTTCTATTCCGCGAATGTTTACGAAAAATCTACTCCCGTCTATTTTTCGCGTATTATATTTTAAATATAAAGATAAAACATGATAACATGAGGTAACCCTTATGAAATAACCTAAAATGACTTAAGCGTTAAGGGCTATCTAGTAGGGTGTTACAGACCGCACCGGTGGCCGGCGTGTAGCTGGCCCAAGCGAAATCAAAGGTCTCGTGGCGCGGCGGGGGCGGCGGCGGCTGCTCTATCTAGAATCGAATCATCAAGAAAAGAGAGCGTAAGACGGGGTCGTCTTAGTGAGTTACCTTGAGAACACGGATCTACGTGCTCGATGTTATCGTTTCTAGCTAGTCAAAGTAATACTTGCATCAAACAGAACTTTAATTTCTCAAAAACTCAACTTCTTACCTTGACTAGACCAAACGACTTAATGATCCGTCTCTAAGGGAAACCTAAGGGTCTTTCTAAGTTCTCGCGGTTCCCTCAAGGTACAACTAATGCTCACCCCTCTCGTGTATCATCACAACCGTATGTATCAATATCATGCTAACATGTTCGTATAATCCAAAATTTACAGCTTTATCGATCAATGTCATCATCCCAAAATCATACAATATCATTCTCATCACATAAGCATTTATGCATGAATAACTACTGTCCTTACTAGGCATATCCGACCTCACCCAACTTCCCGGATAGCCGTTATAAATCTGAAGTATATCCGAATACACCCAGCTCCCGGACATCCTCCCTTGGCGTATTCGAATACACCCAGCTCCCGAATAGCCAAATGCGGCGTACCCGAATACGACCAGCTCCCAGGCAGCCGTTATGGGCATACCCGAATCCACCCAACCCCTAGGCAGCCCTATGCACTACATACTTTTTAACTCTACATAAGCATTACTCCCACATATGCATCATAAATAATCACATTATCACATAATCCACAAATCACTTCACATGAGCATATTATAATTCACTTTAACCTCAAATAAAGACTCCTACCACACACATTAACATAGCATGCTTGTACATCATTATCTCAACTCTCAACAATTACATCGTCACATATGACTCCATCCACATAAACTAATCATTTCAATTTCATAACACTTACATAAAAGGATTTGGGTCCTCCGAGTACCACATTCTTACTTTGAACTAAAGTATTAAATCTCCCATCATACACATAACTTAATCATACATTCATCTTCATCAAATTTCACACAAGCTCCCATGTCACACTTTAGATCACCAATCTTTACACATAAACTTGTATATTTTCCATTCCCCTTTTTGAGATTTAAAAGCATTACAACATGTTCATTTTCATCACTTTAAAATAACATATTAACCCCCTAATTATTCTTTGAAAACTTGTACTTGAAATAAGATGAAAACAAGTGAAATTTTACTTTTCTGGTGCAGGGGATCGATACCCAGGGGTCTGGGATCGATCCTGTACTAAAATTGTTCCTCCCGGGTAAAATTTTACCTAGGGGATCGATCCTCAGGGGTCTGGGATCGATCCCCCCTTTAAATTTTGCAGAAAACTCATTTTCTCAGCACGGGATCGATCCTCTCATAGTGGGGATCGATCCCCACTTGAAACTTTCCAAAACAGCAAATTTTTAACATGGGGATCGATCCTCCAATAATGGGGATCGATCCGCACAGCACAGATTCTGCAGAAAACGCAGAAATCGTGTTCTAGCTCCACTCTCACCCCAAAACTCATACCCAACCATCCAAGACACTTAGAAATCATGCATCAAACATACATACACATATAATCAGTATCCAAACTCAATATCTCATATCGTATCACAAAGAAAACGCATATTCTCACACATGCAAGCATCAAAACTCAACATGCAACATCATCATTCCACACCACCATTAACCATAACCATGGAAGCTTAACAAAAACAAAAATAGAGCTCAGGTATCTCACCACACAGCCATCAAACAACGCATGCAAGAGCAGAAATCAGAGTAGGAGTGTTAGGGTATGAGTAACTCACTTGGATGCTTGAAGAAAATGCAAAATGGGTGGTGTTGGTGGTGATTTTTCTTGCTCCCTAGGTGCTGGCCGAGAATGGTGAGGGAAAGGGGAGAGAGAGCTTCTGATATGTGTGTGTTTTAGATGAAAATGTGATAGTGATTAAGGGGGAGGGGTTGGCCGAGAGTTTTAAAGGCCAAACGGGTGAGTGTTGTGTTATTTTGTGTTGTTTTAGTGTTAAATGTGTTTAGTTGGTGAGTATGGGTATGTGTTTGAGTATGATAGTGAGTAAGAAATTGAAACTAAATTTTGTGGTGAGAGTTTAATAAATTTTGGAAAGCTCAGGGTCCTAAAAAGTGGCTCGGGTTGTGTTTAGGATCGAGCCCAGACTCTCTCTCAGGTTACTCAATTACTCACTAAAAATCAAATATATATAAAATAAGAAAATAACACCTGATCGTTACAAAAATTTCCTCAGCATTATGAGACTCTCAATAAGTCTAAAATAATTATCTCGCTACATTATTAATTTCACATTATTTATATATTAAAAGGATTTTTCCTGAAAATAGTAAAAATGCGAAATTTAATAATAATAATAGCTTTAAAATCATGACTTTCCAATATTGGTGGGAATATTTTCTAGTTATTTTCTAAACACCAATTTGGGACTTCTCAATTAAATATTAAGGTCTCAACAAAATTTTTTTAACGATCATTACCTCTCTCAGGGGTTCTCTAGCTCGTACAAAAATAATATTAAGTCTGTCTTGCTTCTGAAACAAACTTAAGTTATTATGTAATAACTTATAGCATATATGTAACATTTACTCACACAAAACAAATGCATGTACATGTATAAGCATATGCACACACACACACACACACACACATATATATATATACCAATTTTTATTCACAAGACATAAATATGTACACATACATATATGCAATGTTATACTCGCATAAGCACCTTTTTCATTTTAATATATCGCTCATAATTATATATATATATATTACTTCAACATATATATATGAATAAACTTAACACCGGTCTCTCTCCTGAGTAAGAAAATTTACTTAAATCCAAACAAATACACCGTTCAATTTGGTTCCGGAAAATATATCTATCTCATGCAACACCACATAGCTTGTTTTATCATCAAATATTAATCCTCATCAAATAAAATTAATTAACCATATATTATCACCATATATATAGATCTAGTCACCGGGTACCGAAATCCGCACCGGCGACTGAGAATACACAGAAGCAGGAAAAATCCCGAATTACGGGTGTTACAAATCTACCCCCATAAAAAGAAATTTCGTCCCGAGTGAAATGTCACACTCTAGATCACCATCCTTTACACATAAACTTATATATTTTCCATTCCTCTTTTTAAGATTAAAAGCATTACAACATACTCATTTTCATCACCTTAAAATAGCATGTTAACCCCCTAATCATTATTTGAAGACTTGTACTTGAAATAGGATGAAAACAAGTGAAATTTTACTTTTCTGGTGCAGGGGATCGATCCTCAGAGGTCTGAGATCGATCCTGCACTAAAATTTTCCCTCCCGGATGAAATTTTGCCCAGGGGATCGATCCTCAGGGGTCTAGGATCGATCCCCCCATTAAATTTTACAGAAAACTCATTTTCGCAGCACGGGGATCGATCCACTCATAGTGGGGATCGATCCCCACTTGAAATTTTCCCAAAACAGCAGATTTTTAACATGAGGATCGATCCTCCAATGGTGGGGATCGATCCCCACAGAATAGATTCTTTAGAAAATGCAGAAAATTGTTTTTTTTTTTTGCTCATTCTCACCCCAAAACTCATACCCATTCATCCAAATGCTCAAATTTCATCACCCACACTTACATACACATATCACAAACATCAGAACTCAAGGTTAGACTCATCAATAAGAAGGGAAATCAAAATCACTCATGCATGCAAGCAACACAACATGCAAGTACTTAAATAAGCTTCAAACATGGCCATTCAGCCATGGATTCATGGCTCCCAAGCATGCACGAAATTCATGCCCTATCTCAGCAATCTACAACAACCAAATCACCCATGCATGAAGAGAAAACATTAGATTAAGATGATAGGAATGGTAACTCACCAAGTGTTCTTGAAGAAAAACACAAAGAAGAGGGTGTTGATGGTGTTTCTCTTGAGCTCCAAAGGCTGGCCGAGTTAGGGTCTGATGGAGGGGGAAGAAGCTCTAAAAATGGTGTGTTTGAGGGAGAAAGTGAAGTGGTGTTGAGGGAGGGGTGCTGGCCGAAAGTTTTAAAGCAAAAAGGGAGGTGTTGTGTTATTTTTTTTTTGTTTGAGTGTTAAATGTGCTTAGGTGGTGAGTATGAGTATGTGTTTGAGTATGACTGTGAGTAAGAAATTGTAACTAAAATTTGTGATGAGAGTTTAATAAATTTTGGAGAGCTCAGGGTCCTAAAAAGTTGCTCCGGTTGTGTTTAGGATCTAGCTCAGGCTCTCTCTCAGGTTACTCAATTACTCACTAAACATTCAATATTTAAAATAAGAAAATGACATATGATCGTTATGAAAATTTCCTTAATATTATGAGACTCTCAATAAGTCTAAAATAATTATCTCACTACATTATTAATTTCACATTATTTATCTATTAAAAGAATTTTACCAAAATCAGGAAAAATGTGAAATTCAATAATAATAGCTCTAAAATCATAATTCTCCAACATTGGTGGGAATATTTTCTAATTATTTTCTAAACACCAATTTGGGACTTTCAAATAAATATTAAGTTCTCATCAAATTTTAATAACGATCATTGCCTCTCTCGGAGGTTCTCTAGCTTGTACCATAATAATATTAAGTCTGCTTTGCTTCTCAACAAACTTAAATTATTATGTAATAACTTATAGCATATTCACAAAATTTAGCCACATAAAACAAATACATGTACACTGATGAGTGCTGTCGTGACACTCATAAATTTAATTATTTTTAAAACCAAGTTCCCCTAATATAGTTTAGTGGAAATCAGGGTCGTCTCTCACAAGGAATGGCTAAGAGAGTAATACACAATACTAGTTGTCTGACGGTTTGTCACAATTGGGGGGTTTTTGTGTGCAAGATAATTAAGTTGGAATAAAATAAAAATAATAAAAGCAACGGTTTATGGGGGTGGAACATTCATTATGGTGTCAATCATTGGCTACAAAAGAATGCATGAGTTGATTAATTACGCCGGAGTTAGATCCAACTCCTTTGTTATGATTCTAATGATTAATTGCCTAGAATGAGATTAATTAGTGAGATCTCACCTTTAGTTCCACTCTCAACAATTATTAAAGCCAATCACATTAATCTAATTAAAAAGACTAATCAGCCAATTAATTACTCATTATCAATTCCTAATATGTCATGCATCAATTAATCAACTAACACATAAACATATGCCAATGAATTAGCCAACTCAATCGAGTAAGCCAAGACAAAGGGTTAAACACACAATTTAAGATCTCAAATTATATGCCAAGGGTTGATAATGAAAACTTATGCAAGATTAAGAACAAAGCCTCAAATTACCCCAATGATGTCCACACCCTCATAAACCACCAAGAAACTTAGCTACTCATGGCAAGAAATTAAAAGGCAAGAAATAAATCGGAATAAAGAAAGCAGTTAAGAACAAAGCAAGAATTAAATGCAAGTTGGCAAGATGGAAAAACGAATAACTGAATTAATGATAAAAGAGTAACTTACAAAACCCAAAGAGGGCTGGATGAATAACGTTGGAATGCAAATAACTGAGCTAGAGCTAAACTAGGAAAACAGAAATCCTAATGGGAAAACAAATAACTCTAACTAGGAGAAGAAAATAAGTAAAAGTGGAGGTAATGAATGGTTGAAGAAGTGATGTCAAGAGATATGTTTTCTGAAGCATTAGCCTCCTTTAAATAATGTGAGCAGCCTCTAAACCCTAGTCAATTTGGGCCCCCAATTCGTCTTGCAGATAGGGTTTCTGCTGCAACACAATTGCGGCGCGGCGCTGGGGCGCGTATAGCTCGCTAGGGCGCCAGCGCTGTGCACGTGATGAGTTTAAGTGGGCCTCGTGCGCTGGAGCGCGCTATGGGCGCTGGAGCGCTCGATGCTGGTTCTGAAATCCACTGCTTCGCTTCTTGCTCAGTTCTTGATGTCTACAGCTCCAATAATACCCCTGACCTGTACTAAAAATACAAAATATCCAAGATCAAGTGCAAAGGTCATCCTTGAATTGCAAAAACATCATAAAACTTGTTATTTTAGCCTTTATTTCTATTAAGCCCAATTAAATTCCAATTTGTATTAAGTATAATAAAAGGCTAAAATAGAGCAAAGAATTGCATACAATCATCCAAATTAAGGGCATAAAATATTGGCAAAAACCACGTTATCATACATGTATATGTATATGCATATATATATATATACAAATTATTTTATTCACAAGACATAAAATATGTACACCTATATATATGCAATTTTATACTCACATAAGCACCTCTTGCATTTTAATATATCACGCATAATTATATATATGTTACTTCAATATATATATATATATAAATAAACTTAACACCGGTCTTTTTCCTGAGTAAGGAAATTTACTTAAATCCAACCACATACACCGTTCACTTTGGTTCCGGAAAATATATCTATCTCAGGCAACACCATAAGGCTTGTTCCATCATTAAATATCAATCATCATCCAATAAAATATCTAGGCTCCGGGCACCGAAATCCGCAGCGGCGACTGAGAATACACAAAAGCAAGAAAATCCCAAATCACGGGTGTTACAGTCTTCACTCTGCTTCCAGATTATTCTTGTCATCAGAGTTGCTCCCATGGTGTTCCACATCACTGCCATCCGAAGACCGAACCCGGTCACTAGCGTCGCAGTTCTCGGTGCCGTCGCGCGCTCCTTCTACTTTCTTGTGCCTCCCACGATGGTCACCATCCACGAGGCGTGCGGGCCTCCGCGTGTTCCATCGGCCCTATAGCGCCTTCGTTTTCACGATTTGTTCCTGTCTCCACCACCTTGTACTCCTCCTTCTTTGTTCGATCCCTACAGTCGTGATCCCAAGGAAATGATGGGCCATGAGTGGAGGTGGCTTAGCCATGATTTGAAGGGTTCGATGGAAGGGTCCGATTGAATGACCCTTGCAGCGATGAAACCCTCCATCACTCGTTCGAGGATCACCACTGAATGTCATGATTTCTGGTGCGCCCTGCACCTCTTCCTTAGTTGCCGGAAAAGCATTGATGTCGGTGCTATCTACCACTGCGTGCGCGGCGCTGCTTCTGCTCGGAGCTATGTCGCTTCTTGTTTCAAGATCCTTGGTTGCTTCGTCGGCGCCATCTCGATCGCCACCGCAATTCATTTATCGTTGCTGTAACTCAGGTCGTCCTCGTAGATTGCTTGAAGTTGCAGATGTAGGCATAGGTTCTCGTCTTAATCTCCCATTTCTGAATTTTACTTTCCAATTGAATTTGGATTATTTGAAATTGATATTTGATTTGTTGTTCTTAATTTTGGAACTGATTTTAATACCCGATGAATTTCTGGATTAACTTCTGAGTTTGGTTGATATGAATATTTTGGATCTGGAACTTTTATTTGTGCATCTTGTTGTTAGTGAATTGGTCTTTCCAAATTATGAGCTATGATTGAGTCTGAATTTGCTTGCTCCTCTTGCCTCTCATAAGCAATTCTAAACTCACTTAATCTTCCAACGAACCAAGCCTCTAGAATAGATTTTGGCATTTTACGTATAACCTCCAAATGGATCTCGACTTTTAATCTGCTGATAAAGCAATTCAACAATATCGTAGGATCCGTGATATGAACATTCTCAGCATACATCATGAAATCATCATGATATTCATTCACTGTGTTGATTTGTTGCTTTGAGAATGAGTTCAGTAATCCATCATGAAAATGGAAATTGGTGTTCAATGAAAGCACCATTGCAAGAGGTAAGAAAATGAATAAGGAAAGAATTAATCAAATCAGGGAGAATTTGGGAGAATAATTTAAAGAGAATGGAATTCCAAAAGAGGAAAATATCAATCAACTAATTCCATGCATAATGATTATCATCACTATCACCTATTTATAATAATTACCACTATTTCCTAACTGAGCTATGGACCCGATAATTTACTCCTTACAATACCTTCACCTTAAAGACAACCTTGCCCTCAGGGTTGTGGTAAAAACGTAAAATGTCTATCATAATTACAATTAATAGAAAAATAATTAATTCTAAAAATAATATTCCTATCCTATTTCTATGCTATTGTTAAAAAAAACTACAACCAGGATCCCATTGATAAAATTTATTTTCATCAACTAAAACCATATAAGAATTAGGTTCTGCAAAAAATAGGAGTTGACCCAATAATAAATTGTTTGATTCAGTCTTCAATTCTATTATTTAGGTAGTGGCGATGAAGATTAGGCCCACAATAGTTGATTCTTGATTCTCCGTATTTTGGGCTGAGCCTTGGCCCTAGCACCGCGCCGCAATTCTGTTACAGCAGGGACCAATCTGCAAGACCGAGTTGGGAGCCCAATTGGGGGTTTTGAGACTGCTTCCTCTATATAAAGCAGTTCCTAGACACCTGTTCAGACACCTCTTACTATCTCTTCAGCCTCCACTTTTATTTTCCTAGTTTTGTTACTTTTCAAACCCTAGACTTTTAGTTAGAGTTTCTTTCTTCCATAGGAGTCCATTTTCTTTTCCTAGTTGTTCTCTAGCTTTCTCCATTGTTTACTTTCAACGTTATTCGTCAAGTCTTTAAGTTTTGTAAGTCACTTTCACAATTAATTCAGTTATTCGTTCTTCAATCTTTCCTTAATTGCATTTACTTTCCATTGATTGTTCAAGTCAATTTAATTTCTCCATTCCATCTTTACTTTAATTCAATTTAATTTCTGCCATTTCATTCCTCTATGAGTATCTAAGTCTCTTGGTGGTTTATGAGGGTGTGAACATCATTGAGGTAAATTGAGGTTTTGTTCTTAATCTTGCATAAGTTTTCATTATCATTCATAGCATATAATTTGAGATCTTAAATTGTGTGTGTTTACCCTTTGTCTTGGTGATGAATGCTGTCGTGGCACTCATAAATTTAATTATTTTTAAAACCAAGTTCCCCTAATATAGTTTAGTGGAAACCAGGGTCGTCTCTCACAAGGAATGGCTAAGAGAGTAATGCACAAGACTAGTTGTATGATAGGGTTGTCACGATTTGGGGGTTTTTGTGTGCAAGTTAATTAAATTGGAAAGAAAATAATAAAAATAAAAGCAGCGGTTTATGGGGGTAGAACATTCATTAGGGTGTCAATCATTGGCTACAAAAGAATGCATGAGTTGATTAATTACGCCGGAGTTAGATCTAACTCCTTTGTTGTGATTCTAATGATTAATTGCCTAGAATGGGATTAATTAGTGAGATCTCACCTTTAGTTCCACTCTCAATAATTATTAAAGCCAATCACAATTAATCTAATTAAAGAGACTAATCAGCCAATTAATTATCCATTATCAATTCCTAATATATCATGCATCAATTAATCAACTAACACATAAACATATGCCCAAGAATTAGCCAACTCAATCGAGTAAGCCAGGACAAAGGGTTAGACACATAACTCCAGATCTCAAATTACATGTTAAGGGTTGATAATGAAAACTTATGCAAGATTAAGATCAGAGCCTCAAAGTACCCCAATGATGTTCACACCCACATAAACCACCAAGGAATTTAGTTACTCATGGAGGAAATAAAAGGGCAGAAATTAAATTGGAATTAAAAACAAAGATGGAATGAAGAAATAAACTTGACTTGAACAATAAAGAGAAAGACAAAGAAAATAAGAATTAATGGAAAGTAAAATGCAATTGAGGAAATAAATGCAGAACGAATAACTGAATTAATTATGAAAGTAACTTACAAAACCCAAAGACTTGACGAATAACGTTGAAAGTAAACAATGGAAAAAGAGTGGAGAAAGTTAGAGAACAAAACTAGGAAAAGGGTGGAATCCTAATGAGAGAAAAACTCTAACTAAAAGGGAAAACAAAAGCCTAGGGTTTGAAAAGTAAGAAGATATGTTGGAGTGTGTTTTCTGGATGCATTAGCACTGCTTTATATAGAGGAAGCAGCCTCAAAACCCTAACAATTGGGCCCCCAATGCGGTTTTGCAGATTGGCCTTTGCTGTCAAAATGCTGCTATGTGTGCCCGAGCGCCCATGCTCGCCAGAGCGCCCGTAGGGGGCCAGAGCGCCCGATCGTGAGCATAAATCAATTGTTTCGCTTCCTTACTCCGTTTCTGATGTCCATTGCTCAAATAATTGGTATGACCTGCACCACAAACACCAAATACCAAAGATCAAGTGCAAAGGACATCCTTGAATTGTAAAAACACCATAAACATATTCAATTAGCCTTTATTTTCATTAATCTCCAAATAAATCCAAATTGTAATAAACACAACAAAAGGCTAAGAATAGAGTAAAGAATTACATACAATTGCTCAAATTAAGGGCATAAAATATCGGCAAAAACCACGTTATCAAATATCCCCACACTTGAACAATTGCATGTCCTCATGCAAGAAACAGTGATTCTAAGAACTTCTAAAAATAAAGCAATGACAATTACATCCCAACACCTATATCCTAAAAAAAAAACAAAATACTACAGATGATGGAAAGTTAATCAAAATAGCACACCTTGGTCAAAATTTTGCAAACACCACAATCATGTTTCAAGTTGGCATTCAAAAGAAAATCATGAATTAAGAGAATCAGTTCATGTTATGCAAAGTCAGTTGATTGGCCCTCACCAGTGTGTTTATCTCTCAATCACTCAGTGTTTTGGCTAAGCACTCAATTGAATAAAACACACAAGTATTCACATTCCATAAATTTGCTATACTCCTAACATTGCAATTCCACAAACATGTTGCATCAAGACGTCTTTTAAGGGTTGTAACGGGGCTTGGGACAGGTATGTCATTTATGGGAAGTGGACTTAATTCTGAAAAACTAAGAATTCATGGTTCGATTGATCCCATATGATTTCTAGAAGTAGAGAAAGAGATAGAAAGATGGAAAGAAGAGAAATACCCAAAATCAATGAACCCAAACAATTCCTAGCAAGATAATTTACATGGTTCCCAAATAATTCCACAATGATTCCCAGGAATCCAACAACCTTTATTTGAAGACAATGACATATTTTTGGATTTTTTTTTTTTGAAATCTTTTTTTTTCATTTTTTTTTTTTGGAACATATTCATCATCCCAATTCTTTTGACATTTGGAATGAGGCAGAAAGAGGAAAGAACAATTAACCACTTATATATAAAAGCACTACCTTTACAATTCGTTCCCACATCTTGTAGTTATTCCAATGGATGTACAATTCAACCCAATTTCCCCACACTTAAGACTTTTGCCCAACAATCAAACCATGTCCTCCTAGTTTCTCAGAAGGGATTTTTCATTGTTTTTCTGTCTTTGGCTTGTAATGAGCTTAGTAACAAAAAAAAGGATAAAGGCTCAAATAGGCTACAAACAATGGGAATTGTGTATAGGTTGGCTATTTGGCTAAGTGGCTTTTAGATATAAAACAAAATCATGCCTCAATCACATGCAACATGTATAAAACGCAAAACAAGAATCAAGCAAATTCAGGAATAACAAATACAAGTGTGTGTGTGTGCCCATAGAAAGAAAGTGATCAGTTGATGTATTTAATCACAGTAAGGCTCAATTCTCATAGGTAATCCAAACAACCATCAGGGATAACAAAAACAATTCAAACTCATGTAAGAATAATATGCCAACAATTTATGAATTAAAATCACGGGTAGAAGCAATTTCAGACCAAAGGGTGCTATGAAGACAACTAGCCAATCATCAAACAAAACACATAAAATAAAAGAAAATAAAACAAAATAACTATACATGCAAGATATACACGAAAGCAATTTCTACACCCTCCCCGCACTTGAATAAGGCACTGTCCTCAGTCACAAACAATAAAAGAATAGAGAGAAGGGTATAGAGATAAAACCGTCTGAGGCAGAACTGACAGCGTCCCGGACAGGTGCGCTAGGGCGTGAAAGGCGCGCTAGGGCGCGTGGACAGGGACCAGTCGGGCGCTTGAGCGCGTCGTATGCGCTAGGGCGCCAGTGCTGCTGCAGAATTTGGCTAGTTGCTGTAATGTACTCTGTGCACGAGACTCCCTTATGCAAAATTAAATCTAACAAACATAGAGTGATTAATTATAACTATGAAATATAAAAAGCAAAATGAAAGGCTACAAAATTAAAATTTGGTGGGTTGTCTCCCACAAAGCACTTTGCTTTAACGTCCCTAAGTTGGACGTTTGGTCAGCCACTCTTACGGTGGCTTATGTTTGAATTGATCCAGCAGTTTCCACCATGGTGTGCTTTCCATACCTCCACCGGGATCCCATGAGAAGTGGACCACTCCAAAGATAATGATCCCTTTCTTATTTCGAGACCCAAGTGTTTTGATCCTTAATTTGTGCCTTGAAGCACAACACCCGCTCCTGCAGAAAACATCCCTTAAACAAACAAAATCAAGTGAGGAGGGATGAAAGTCCTCACAAGATGGGTTAGAGAAAACATAATTTAAATCAGTTAGTTTCCAAAACTTTTGATCTTGAGAAAGTACCGACACCCCACAAAGGGTAAGGAGTTGGGTATCAGTCTCGAGAAAAGCGTACTCATGAGGCCTAAGAGCAAATGGGAAAGGTCCCAATGGTTGCCTTGAAACAACAGGCGATGAGGTGGTAGAATCCATGACTTCCTCCGTCTTGCATGCCTCGTCAATTCCTCCTAGTGATGGAATCTCTGCAGCGACTCCAACACTCAAAGAACTTTCCTCCGCACACACGGTCTCCATCACGGTACTGAGTAAGGGTGGAGGGTCCTCATAGACTATCTCCACATCGGAGTCTTCCTCGACTTCCCCAGATAATTCTTCCACCATGGCCTTCAATGTTTCCCAATCCAATTGCTCTAAAGCATAATTATCTTCAACAATAGGGAACTCTGGTTCCTCTTGTGATGGTGAATGTGGAGGTGAAGCTGGTGGTGGTAAAGAAGGTGGTAATGGAGAAGGTGGTGGTGGTGATGAGGTGGCCTGAGTTCTCAATTGTTGGAGGTCCTCTTCTATGCGCAAAAGTGCTTGCCGGTTTGTCATGAGCACTTCAAAGATTTGTCTCATCATGGAGCTTTCAGTATCATCGCAAGGAGTAGACGGTGAAAGAGGCGGAGAAGGTTGTGGTTGGTAGAATGGTTCAATGGTTGGTTGATCAAGGTATTCGGTTGGGTATGGGTAAGGATTAGGCTCATGGTATGTGTATGGAAACGGTTCAATGTAGGAGGGTGGTGGTGGGTCATTATATGGCTGGTAGTAGGGGTCAAAGGATGGGTATGGTTCATAGTACGGTTGAGGGTTTTGGTACGGGTATGGTGTTTGGTGAAAATTTGAGGGTGATGGTGGTACTTGCATCTCACTGCTTGGTTGATAACCTGCAAAACTATGGAAACTAAAATCTTGGAGACTAAAATTGGGGTTAGTGTTCATGTTAGTCTAGAAAAAGAAGAAAAATAAGAGAAGAAAACATGAAAACATGTTGCAGGACGACGAACGGCCGCTCGGGCGGTCCAAGGGCGCTTGGGCGCTATCTGACTGGGCGCTAGGGCGCTGATTGGGCGCTCGGGCGCTCGTATCGACGCAGAACTTTGCTGTTCTGCGAACAGCAAGTTCTGTGGATGCAAATGCTAAATGCAATGTAATGTACAGATGAAATATGCAGTATGCTATGTAATGCAATGCAAAAATAAATAAAATCTTTTTGTTGTTTTTATTTTTCAAGAAATAAAGAAAAACAATTATGTACAATATTCACAAATCACACAACTAGGGATTACTTTCATCGCCATTCCCCGGCAACGGCGCCAAAAATTTGATGAATGCTGTCGTGGCACTCATAAATTTAATTATTTTTAAAACCAAGTTCCCCTAATATAGTTTAGTGGAAACCAGGGTCGTCTCTCACAAGGAATGGCTACGAGAGTAATGCACAAGACTGGTTGTATGATAGGGTTGTCACGATTTAGGGGTTTTTGTGTGCAAGTTAATTAAATTGGAAAGAAAATAATAAAAATAAAAGCAGCGGTTTATGGGGGTAGAACATTCATTAGGATGTCAATCATTGGCTACAAAAGAATGCATGAGTTGATTAATTACGCCGGAGTTAGATCTAATTCCTTTGTTGTGATTCTAATGATTAATTGCCTAGAATGGGATTAATTAGTGAGATCTCACCTTTAGTTCCACTCTCAACAATTATTAAAGCCAATCACAATTAATCTAATTAAAGAGACTAATAAACCAATTAGTTATCCATTATCAATTCCTAATATGTCATGCATCAATTAATCAACTAACACATAAACATATGCCCAAGAATTAGCCAACTCAATCGAGTAAGCCAAGACAAAGGGTTAGACACATAACTCAAGATCTCAAATTACATGTTAAGGGTTGATAATGAAAGCTTATGCAAGATTAAGATCAGAGCCTCAAAGTACCCCAATGATGTTCACACCCACATAAACCACCAAGGAATTTAGTTACTCATGGAGGAAATAAAAGGGCAGAAATTAAATTGGAATTAAAAACAAAGATGGATTGAAGAAATAAACTTGACTTGAACAATAAAGAGAAAGACAAAGAAAATAAGAATTAATGGAAAGTAAAATGCAATTGAGGAAATAAATGCAGAACGAATAACTGAATTAATTATGAAAGTAACTTACAAAACCCAAAGACTTGACGAATAACGTTGAAAGTAAACAATGGAATAAGAGTGGAGAAAGTTAGAGAACAAAAACTAGGAAAAGGGTGGAATCCTAATGAGAGAAAAACTAACTAAAAGGGAAAACAAAAGCCTAGGGTTTGAAAAGTAAGAAGATATGTTGGAGTGTGTTTTCTGGATGCATTAGCACTGCTTTATATAGAGGAAGCAGCCTCAAAACCCTAACAATTGGGCCCCCAATGCGGTTTTGCAGATTGGCCTTTGCTGTCAAAATGCTGCTACGTGTGCCCGAGCGCCCATGCTCGCCAGAGCGCCCGTAGGGGGCCAGAGCGCCCGATCCTGAGCATAAATCAATTGTTTCGCTTCCTTACTCCGTTTCTGATGTCCATTGCTCAAATAATTGGTATGACCTGCACCACAAACACCAAATACCAAAGATCAAGTGCAAAGGTCATCCTTGAATTGTAAAAACACCATAAACATATTCAATTAGCCTTTATTTTCATTAATCTCCAAATAAATCCAAATTGTAATAAACACAACAAAAGGCTAAGAATAAAGTAAAGAATTACATACAATTGCTCAAATTAAGGGCATAAAATATCGGAAAAAACCACGTTATCACTTGGCTTACTCGATTGAGTTTGGCTAATTCATTGGCATGTGTTCATGTGTTGGTTGATTAATAGATGCATGGCATAATAGGAATTGATATATGAGTAGTTAATTGGCTGATTAGTCTCTTTAACTAGATTAATGTGATTGGCTTTAAAGATTGTTGAAAATAAAACTAAAGGTGAGATCTCACTGATTAATCTTGTTCTAGGCAATCAATCCTTAGAATCACAATAATAGGGTTAGATCTAACTCTGGCGTAATTAATCAACTCATGCATTCTTTTGTAGCCAATGATAAACACCCTAATGAATGTTCTACCTCATAAACTACTGCTTTTTATCATTCAAATTTTTATTCCAACTTTACATTCCTGCATACAAAAACCCCCAATTTGTGACAACCCTCATACTACTAGTCTTGGATATCGCTATCTTAGTCATTCCTTGTGAGAGACGACCCTGGTTTCCACTAAACTATATTAGGGGAACTTGGTTTTAAAAATAAATAAATTTATGGGAGTTGCGACGCTCACCATCAAATTTTTGGCGCCATTGCCGGGGAATGACGATGAAAGTAATCTCTAGTTGTGTGATTTGTGCATATTGTACATAGTCGTTTTTCTTTGTTTCTTTTAAAAATAAAAACAACAAAAAGATTTTCATTTTATTCTGCATTGCATACTGCGTTTTATTTTCGTGTACTGCATTTTAATTTCTGTTTATTATTCACAGACTCGATGTTCAACAAACAGCAGAGTCTGCTGCTGTCATACGCGCCCTACCGCCCCTATAGCGCCCTAGCGCGCGACTGCGACTGCAAAGTTGCAGTTTTGCATGACTCGATCTCAACCGGATCCACAACTTGCTATTTTTTATCCGGAAATTGAAATTACTTTGCGAAAATTAAGGCAAGCTAGGAGAGGGTTTAGTGAGTCTCAAGAACACCCGGAAGGTCCACCGTTTACGACTTTGCTTTTCACTGGTCCTGAACTTTCTGATTTGTCTGTTAGTGTTTCAGGTCCAAGTTCAACCATGGGAGATTATCAGCCTACCTTGAAGGAACTTGCAGCTCCTGACCTCACTCAAAAACCTTTGGGAATCACCTACCCAAGGTTGGACACCGAGTTCGAGCTTAAGGGAGCAATTCTCCATTTGCTTCCTAAGTTCCACGGGTTGGCCGGAGAGGATCCACACCAGCACCTAAAAGAATTCCATGTGGTGTGTGAAACTCTCAAGCCAAGAGGAGTCAACGAAGAGCACGTCAAGCTCCGGGCTTTTCCGTTCTCTCTAGACGGTCAAGCGAAGCAATGGTTCTTGAATCTGCCAAACGGAGCTGTCACTACCTGGATTGGCATGAAGAAGATCTTCCTGCAGAAGTTCTTCCCAGCCTCAAGGGCAGCAGCCATAAGGAAGGACATCAGTGGCATCCGACAACTCCAAGGTGAGTCTCTCCATGAATATTGCGAGAGATTCAAGAAGATAGTGGCGAGTTGTCCAACCCATCAGATCTCGGAGCAATTGTTGATTCAGTACTACTATGAGGGTCTGACGGGAATGGATCGGTGCATGATCGATGCAGTTACTGGTGGTGCCTTGATGGACAAAACTCCGGCGGATGCGAGAATCCTCTTCTAGAACATGGCTGTAAACTCACAGCAATTTGGCACAAGAGCTACTGCTGTGACTAAAGGGGTGAATGAGGTAGCTCAGAAGGAGAATGGTGGCCTTTACCAGAAGTTGGACGAAATTGCAACGTTCATGAAGCAATTGGCCATCAACCAATCCAAACCGGGAACCTTCAGTCAGCCACTGGTGTGTGGGATATGTTCTTTGGATTCCCATCCAACTGACCAGTGCCCACACCTACAAGATGAGGCAACAATGGTGGCGACTGCGAATACCTTACCGGGAAAGCCCCAATTTCAGCCACAAAATCAACCCATGGGGAACACCTATAACCCAAGTTGGAGGAATCACCCGAACCTGAGGTGGAATAATCCACAGCCACGACAAGTCCAACAACCTCAGCAAGTTCGGTACCAACCTCCTCATCAAAGGCAACCCCAGGCTCCATATCAAGCTCCAATGCCTTTACCTCCACCACCTCAACAATATTGGCTCTACCTGCACCTCCAAACTCTAATGAGCCAACTCTCGGTGATGTGATGAAACTAATCATGGAGCAACAAAAGATGATGCTGAAATTGCAAAATGAGGTCAACCAAATGAAGGGAAATACGGCTACACAAGCCTATTAACAAGCTAGCACCTCACAAATTCCATCTCAAACGATTCCTAATCCTAAGGGGAATGTGAGTGTTGTCCACCTCATGACTGGTGCAGCTGGTGTTGATACTCCTCACATGGAGGGGCCCAAGTGAAATTGAAGGAGTCGACCGTCTAACTTAGGGACGTTAAAGCAAAGTGCTTCGTGGGAGACAACCCAGCGGTAATTTTTATTTTTCCGCATTTTAATTTTCGTATTTTATATTCCCTATTTTGTTTCCATGTTTGAATATTTAATTTTGCATGCATTTAGGTTAATTAGGATAGTTTTCATACAGTTTAAGATAACAACAGCAAAAATACTATTTCTGCATCAAAAAGCAGCACTCGACCGCCACATACGCGCACGCGCGTTCATTTAATGGAACGCCGCGTTTCGGGTCAGCGCTCTAGCACGCTGCTCGCGCCCTAGCGCGAGAGGGTTTCTTCAAAACCCTAAAATCCCAAATTGCAGACCCATTCGGTCCATTTCTGGTTTCCACAGGCCTAGCGCAGCAGCAAGCACTCCATCTCCCCCTCACCATTTTTCACACATTCACTCACAAATCCTTCCACACATTTGTTCATCTAGTCCTAGTATTGCATTCTATCAAGGTACATTGCTCTAACCATCATTCTCTTATCTGTTCTTGATAGAAATCCGATTTTTCTTGAATGGAAGGTGATAAATGTGATTTTTGGTTGTTTTGTGTGAATTTAATCGGTTGGTTATGCATGTTATATGATTTGATTGAGTTGTGTGGAGAAAGTTTATGATTTTCAAATGATTCAGTACTGTTCTGCGTTGTTCTGCCCTGTTCCCGAAACCCTCGAGCGCTCCGGCGCGCTCCTCGCGCCTGAGCGCAAGCGTGTTTCCAACTTGATGCGGGTCGAGCGCTCTAGCGCGCCTACCGCGCCCTAGTGCCGCCCTGCTTTGGAAAAAACGGTCGAAGCCTGTTCTGCTGAGATGCTGCATGATTTGATATTTCCTTTCTTTATTTTGCTGTTATGTTTTCTGTTTTGCATCTGCATTCATAATAATAATAATAAAAAAAAACATGGCATGAAAAGAAAGAAAAACAATAGCCAATAATTCTCATGTCTGCTTGGAAATTTAATTGTCTTGATCCTCACTCTCAAGGCATGGCACCACGAACCAGAGGTGGCAAGGGGAAGCGAGTACCCACCACTGAGGAGGATGATCATTCGTATGATCAGCCTCATGACCCGAAGCGATTCGTGGAGGTCACCGCCGAGCTGGCTTTCCATGCCACCATCCACAAAAGGAAGCCAGTCTTTGAGTTGGGATATCAATTCCAAGATGATGGCCAAGGAAGGCTCAACATGGTCATCGCTGAAATTGAGAGGCAGGGGTGCGCCTACTATCTTCTCAATGCCCCCGTTAGAGCAAACATCACGTGGGTGCGGGAGTTCTACGCCAACTTCCATGATCGGTCTGCCACCGAGGTGTTCCTCCGGGGTAAATTCATTCTAGTCGACGTGGCAAGCATAGCCACTCACATTCAGATCGCCCCGGAACCCGACTATGTATTTGGTGAGCCAGATGCCATCCAGATTATGGCAAACACAGATCTGGAGGTGATCAAGAACCGTCTCTGTCTTCCGGGTAGTAGCTGGACGCTGGGAACTAATATGCTTCCCCGCACACAGAAAAACTACACGCTTAACCTGGAGGCCAGAGCGTGGTCCCGCATCTACTTCAACCACATTCACCCTGTCTCCCACATCTCTGACCAAACCACAGAACAAGCCCTTCACCTGTACTGCATTGTGGAGGGCCACTAGGTAGACTTACTCACTCGTCTGCAGCGTACCATGCATCAAGCACACCACATTGAGGCCAACCGATGCCTCCCCTTCCCTTCTCTTGCTACTTCTTTGGCTATTCAGTGTGGTGTGCCAGAGTTTGCTGATTACGAATGGCAAGGGCTACATACTTCCCTCACCGCCGCTAGTCTCTCTACCAAGGATGCGGCAGCCCAGAACAAGAGCCATCCAGCGAGGAATCCTCTAGATTCCATCACTGCTCAGTTGACCCAGATGAAGGTCAACATGAGGGATTACATGGACCAGAAGTTCGCAGCAGCACAGACCTACTATGATCAGCAATTTCTGGCCATGCAGGGCTACTATGACCAGAGGTTCTCGGAGGCACAGCAAGATTTCCGGTCCTACATTGACCAGCGTTTCTCCTCCGGTTATGGAGCTCCGGGACATTCCGAGGCTCCTATTGATGTTGAGGAGGAGGAAGAGGAGGAGGACGACGATGAGGATGATGAGGCCGAGGAGGAAGAGGTGGAGGATGATGACGAGGATGACGACGGTTCAGAGGACGATTGAGTCCTCCGCAGGTCCTTTTCTATACCCTTTTCTCTATTTTTTTAACTATCCACAGTGTCTCATTCAAGTGTGGGGAGGGTGTAGAAATTTTGACTTTTGTAAATATTTTTCATGCCCAAATCTTTTTCTTTTGTTTTCTTTATGTGTTTTTAGGTATATGATTGGTTAGTTTTCTTTATAGCACCTTTTGGTCGAAATTTGCTTTTACCCTTTGAATTTAACTTAGAAATTGTTGGCATGTTAATCCTATATGAGTTTGAATTGTTCTTGTTATCCTTGATTGGTTGTTAGGATTACCTGTGAGAATTGAGCCTTATTGTGATTAAATGCATCTATTGATCACTTTCTTCCTGTGAGCACACACACACTTGTATTTGTTATTCCTGAATTTGCTTGATTCTTGTTTTGCATTTTATACATGTTGCGTGTGATTGAGGCATAATTTTGTTTTGCATTTGTAAGCCACTTAGCCAAATAGCCAATTGATACACATTTCCCATTGTTTGTAGCCAATTTGAGGCTTTATCCCTTTATTCTTTACTAAGCTCATTACAAGCCAAGAACGAAAAACAATGAAAAACCCTTCTTAAGTGTGGGGAAATTGGTTTGAATTGTATACTGGAATAAATTGTAAGATATGGGAATAAACTGTAAAGGTAGTGCTTTTGTACATAAGTGGTCAATTGTTCTTTTCCTTTCCTGCCTCATTTCAATCGTCAAAGGAATTGGGATGAGGAATATATTTAAAAAAAACGAAAAATTCAAAAAAATTCAACAAAAATATATCATTGTTTGCAAATAAAGGTTGTTGGGTTCTTGGGAATCATGGGAATTATCTTGCTGGGAATTGTATTGGTTTATTGATTTTGGGTGTTTCTTTTCTCTCTATCTCTCTCTCCATCTCTTTCTCTATTTCTGGAAATCATTTAGGATCAGTCGAACCATGAATTCTTAGTTTCTTGGAATTAAGTCCACTTTACTTATATGTCATACCTGTCCCAAGCCCCGTTACAACCCTGAAAAGACCTCTTGATGCACCATGTTTGTGGAATTGCAATGTTAAGAGTATAGCAAATTTATGGAATGCGAGTCTTGTGTGTTTTTTATAATTTGAGTGCCTAGCCAAAACACTGAGTGATTGAGAGATAAACACACTGGTGAGGGCCAATCAACCAACTCTGCATAACATGAACTGATTCTCTTAACTCATGACCTTCTTTGAATGCCAACTTGTAATATGACTGTGGGTTTTGTGTAATTTTGACCAAAGTGTGCTGTTTTGATTAACTTTCCATCATCTGTAGAATTTTGTTTTCTTTTAGGACATAGGTGTTAGGATGTCATTGCCATTGCTTTATTTGTGCTTGGAATCATTGCTCTTGCATGAGGACATGCAACTGTTCAAGTGTGGGGATATTTGATAACATGGTTTTTGCCAATATTTTATGCCTTAACTTGAGTGATTGTATGCACTTCTTTACTCTATTTTAGCCTTTTATTGTATTTAATACAATTTGAACTCATTTGGGACTTAATGGAAATGAAGGCTAAATTAATAAGTTTTATGATGTTTTTGCAATTCAAGGATGACTTTTGCACTTGATCTTGGATATTTCATGTTTTTGGTGCAGGTCATAGGAATTATTGGAGCAATAGACATCAGGAACCGAGTAAGATGTGGAGCAGTGGAGTCCAGGCTGGGATCGAGCGCCCCAGCGCCCTCAGCGCGCCTCAGCGCCCGAGCTTCATCAGAACCCAACTCCTGCACAGCACCAGCGCCCTGGCACGATACCAACGCCCTAGCGCCGCGCCGCAATTCTGTTACAGCAGGGACCAATCTGCAAGACCGAGTTGGGGGCCCAATTGCTAGGGTTTTGAGGCTGCTTCCTCTATATAAAGCAGTGCCTAGACACCTCTTCAGACACCTCTTATTATCTCTTTAACCTCTACTTTTATTTTCCTAGTTTTGTTACTTTTCAAACCCTGGACTTTTAGTTAGAGTTTCTTTCTTCCATTAGGATTCCATTTTCTTTTCCTAGTTGTTCTCTTGCTTTCTCCATTGTTTACTTTCAACGTTATTCGTCAAGTCTTTGGGTTTTGTAAGTCACTTTCACAATTAATTCAGTTATTCATTCTTCAATCTTTCCTTAATTGCATTTACTTTCCATTAATTGTTCAAGTCAATTTAATTTCTTCATTCTATCTTTACTTTAATTCAATTTAATTTCTGCCCTTTTATTCCTCCATGAGTAACTAAGTCTCTTGGTGGTTTATGAGGGTGTGAACATCATTGGGGTAAATTCAGGCTTTGTTCTTAATCTTGCATAAGTTTTCATTATCATTTCTAGCATATAATTTGAGATCTTAAATTGTGTGTGTTTACCCTTTTGTTTGGCTTACTTGATTGAGTTTGGCTAATTCATTGGCATGTGTTCATGTGTTGGTTGATTAATTGATGCATGAAATAATAGGAATTGATATATGAGTAGTTAATTGGCTGATTAGTCTCTTTATTAATGTGGTTGGCTTTAAAGATTGTTGAAAATACAACTAAAGGTGAGATCTCACTGATTAATCTTGTTCTAGGAAATCAATCCTTAGAATCACAACAATAGGGTTAGATCTAACTCTGGCGTAATTAATCTCCTATTTCTGAATTTTGCTTTCCAATTGAATTTGGATTATTTGAAATTGATATTTGATTTGATGTTGTTTTTAATTTTGGAACTGAATTTATTACCCGATGAATTTCTGGATTAACTTTTGAGTTTCGTTGATATGAATATTTTGGATCTGGAATTTTTATTTGTTCATCTTGTTGTTGGTGAATTGGTCTTTCCAAATTATGAGCTTTGATTGAGTCTGAATTTGCTTGCTCCTCTTGCTTCTCATATGCAATTCTAAACTCAATTAATCTTCCAACGAACCAAGCCTCTAGAATAGATTTTGGCATTTTACGTATAACCTCCAAATGGATCTCGACTTTTAATCTGCAGAATAAGCAATTCAACAATATCTTAGGATCCGTGATATGAACATTCTCTGCATAGATCATGAAATCATCATGATATTCATTCACTGTGTTGATTTGCTTTGTGAATGAGTTCGGTAATCCATCATGAAAATGGAAATTGGTGTTCAATGAAAGCACCTTTGCAAGAGGTAAGAAAATGAATAAGGAAAGAATTAATCAAATCAGGGAGAATTTGGGAGAATAATTTCAAGAGAATCGAATTCCAAAAGAGGAAAATGTCAATAAACTAATTTAATGCATAATGATTATCATCACTATCACCTATTTATAGTAATTACCACTATTTCCTAATTGGGCTATGGTCCACATATTTTACACCTTACAATAGCTTCGCCTTAAAGACAACCTTGCCCCCAAGGTTATGGTAAAAACGGACAATGTCTATCCTGATTACAATTAATAGAAAAATAATTAATTCTAAAAATAATATTCCTATCCTATTTCTATGCTATTGTTATAAAAAACTACCACCAGGATCCCATTGATAAAATTTATTTTCATCAACTAAAACCAAATAAGAATCAGGTTCTGCAAAAAATAGGAGTTGACCCAATAATACAATTTTTGATTCAGTCTTCATTTCTATTATTTAGGTTGTGGCGATGAAGATTAGGCCCACAATAGTTGATTCTTGATTCTCCGTATTTTGGGCTGAGCATTGGCCCAATGGGGTGGGAGTTGTCACCCCCAGGTCTTCACTCTGCTTCCAGATTAATCTTGTCATCAGAGTTGCTCCCATGGTGTTCCACATCACTGCCATCCGAAGGCCGAACCCGGTCACTAGTGTCGCAGTTCTCGATGCCGTCGCGCGCTCCTTTTACATCCTTGTGTCTCCCACGATGGTCGCCATCCAGGAGGCGTGCGGGCCTCCGCGTGTTCCATCGGCCATAGCGCCTTTGATTTCACGATTCGTTCTTGTCACCACCACCTTGTACTCCTCCTTCTTTGTTCGATCCCTACAGTCGTGATCCCAAGGAGATGATGGGCCATGAGTGGAGGTGGCTTAGCTATGATTTGAAGGGTTCGATGGAAGGGTCCGATTGAATCACCCTAACAACGATGAAACCCTTCATCACTCGTTTGAGGATCACCACTGCAAGTCACGATTTCCGGTCCGCCCTGCACCTCTTCCTCCGTTGCCGGAAAAGCACTGACCTTGGTGCTATCTACTACCGTGTGCGCCGTGTAACACCCTGAAAATCGTGTTTAGTATCCGATCAAGTTATGACCGTGTTTGACGACGCGCGACAATAACAAGATTATAACGTTGTGAGAAAATGATTATTTATCGTGTTCTTATGGCGTGACTATGTATGATGTGTTGGTTTGAAGTTGTGTGATGATGATACTTATGTGGCGATTTTTGTATTCTGACAGTACGAGCTATGGTGAATTAAGGTGTCGTAAAGAATTAATTATGATTAGTGATATTTGATATATGATGATGATACAAAAAAAAATCAAATTGTTGTAGTGATGGATAATCTAAAAATGGTGTTGTCTAAGATAGACATGTTCATGAGAAGTGAGAAATAAGAAACGAGATAATTATGTGACAGCATATGTATATATGTAAGTGCATCTGTGTACATTTATGTACCCCAAGTAACTGGCGTATGTGTATATATATATGAATTTCCATGCTCATAGTGAAGAAAAGTATAATACATTTTTAGAGTGATATATTTATGAGTGATATATTAAATGTAAAGTGTGCCAATGGGGATATATGCATGTATATGTATATATATGTATATGGGTGTATATATATATATGTACCTGAATTTATGTTATGCAATTTAAATGAAATATATGTGCTATGTGTTAGTACATAATAATCTAGGTTGCTTGTGGAGCAAGGCAAACCTAGTATTATTATTTGTATGAGTTAATAGAACCACAAAGAGAGGCAATGATCGGTATAAAATTTAATGAGACCTTAATATTTATTTCAAAAGAGTTCAAATGGGTGTTTAGAAAATTAATTAGAAAATAATCTTACCAATATTGGGGAACTATGATTTTAAAGCTATTATTATTAAATTTCACATTTTCGTGATTATTGGAAAATTCTTTTAATGAATATATAATATGAAATTAATAATGTAGCGAGATAATTATTTTAGACTTATTGAGAGTCTCATAATATTAAGGAAATTTTCATAACGATCATATGTTATTTCTATTTTAACATTTTGAGTTTAGTGAGTAAGTGAGTAACCTGAGAGAGAACCTGAGCTCGATGCTAAACACAACCGGGAGTAGTATTATTATTTTCACAACATAATTGTCTTTTGATAGTAATACATCCAAATAGAGACTTAATATTTACCGGAGTAGTTATATGTAGCTTGGAATTAATATATAATTAGAATGAATGAGTCAATGTTCATATCATAATTTAAATGATTCATTCTTATTAAATTTCTTTTATTAGTCCCTAACAATTAATAAATAAGCCATATTGGTCCCTCGAACTAACGGAAGCCGTTTAGGGACTAACGGTTGTCCGAAAATTGAAATTGTCAGGGACTAACTTGTCAATTTCTCAATGTCAGGGACTACCTTGTCCACCGCGAAAATTATCAGGGACCAACTTGGGGGTTTACTCATTATTAAACTCTCACCACAAAAATTTAATTGCAATTTCTTACTCACAATCATACTTAAACACATACTCATACTCACCACCTAAACACATAAAAACACAATAACACACTCCCTAAAGCCTATACATACACGGCCACTCCCCCCCCCCCCCAAGTGAGAGACCCACTCATTTCTCACAATACACTCCTCATTTTGCTCAGACAACACACACCCTGAACATCTCTTTCTCATCCAGCACTTGAGGGAAGAGAGATTCAACCCAACAACTTCAAATCTCATCACCTCTAGCTGGATTTTGGTGAGTTACCTTCATTCTTGTTCACAGTGGCTCAATTCTTCTCTTGCATGTAGATTTTGACCTCTGATTTGTGCACTAACTAAACCCGAATCTCGTAGTTACTGAGAGGCATTGGAGTGATGAATGAGTGGTGGGGTTGGAAGCTCATGTAGGCTTGAATGCCTTGTTTTGATGCATGCATGTGTGGGATTATGTGCTATATTTGTATTATATTCTGAGTTATTGAGTTTGGATACTAATCATATGTGTATGTATGTTTGGTAAATGAGTTCTAAGTGTTTTGGATGGTTGGGTATGAGTTTTGGGGTGAATATGGGGTTAAAATACGATTTCTGCACTTTCTACAGAATCTGTGATGTGGGGATCGATCCCCACCACTGGAGGATCGATCCCCCTGTTGAAAATTTGCTGATTTTGGAAAATTTCAAGTGGGGATCGATCCCCACTATGAGAGGATCGATCCCCGTGCTGAGAAAATGTGTTTTCTGCAATTTTTAAAGGGGGGATCGATCCCAGACCCTTGGGGATCGATCCCCTGGGCAAAATTTTACCCGAGAGGGACAATTTTAGTGCAGGATCGATCCCAGACCCCTGGGGATCGATCCCCTGCACCAGAAAAGTAAAAATTCACCTGTTTTCATCCTATTTCAAGTAAAAGTTTTCAAATAATGACTAGGGGGTTAATATGCTATTTTAACATGATAAAAATGAGTATGTTGCATGCTATTTGATCTTAAAAAGGAATGGAAAAATACACAACATTATGTTAAAGGATGGTGAGCTAATGTGTGACATGGGAACTTGAGTGTACGCAAATTTGATGGTGAACTTTGTGGGATTTGATGAGAATGATTGTAGAATTATGTTATGTGTATGATGTAAGATTTAATGCTTTAATTTAAAGTAAGAGTGTTGTATTTGGAGAACTCGAATGCCTTTATGAAAGTGTTATGCAATTGAAACGATAACGTGTCTTAGTAGAATATGATAGCGATTACATTTGCTGATAGGAATTGATGATGAGATTATTGATATGAGAAGATGATAAATTGTGATGTTAATATGCTAAAATGTTAAGTTAATAATGTGTAGATATGATATGAGTTGTGCTATGTAGTGACATGAATTGATGAGTGTATTACTATGAATTACGATGATGAAATGCATGTGTTAAAATGAGATGATGATGAGTCATATAAGAGATTATGTTGATGAATTATACCATGTTAATTAGAGATAAAGAAGGATTATGCTATGTTGTTATGAGGAAGAGAGGCTTTATATGAGATGATGATGAATTATGTCATGAGGATGATACGTTACGTTATGTGTAATGTGTGTAATCACATAATGCTATGTTTGATGATAAAGTATGACATGAATATGTGAACATGACATAATTAGGTATATACAATTACATGGTGCTATGATTGAATGCTAAAATATGTTATGTGACATAATGAGATTATGGTCATAGATACTTGGATGAAAAGATATTATAAATGTATGAAATGATGAAACGGGAAAAATGCTCATCACTTATGCGTTTGATTTCAAAGTTTATGTTTGTCTGAATAATTGTTTTAAAGATAGATTATGTACATAATTGAATACTAGATTGAGATGGTTGCTGTGATGATATAATTATGCACCTATATACTGTTAAGAAAAGTGATGAGTTACGATTGATGATGGGTTGATTTCGTGGAGAATGCCGGGTAACTCCTGAAGTACATACCAGGAAACTCCCGAAGAGTATCCCGAAGCAACTAGAGGTAGATTTAAACGTTATGGTATACCTCAATGGTTGGATTGAGTTTTTGTGACCGCTCACTGAGGCGAAGAGAATAATCGGTTAGTGCCGCTCACCGAGGCGAAGAGAAAAATCGGCTACGACCGCTCACCGAGGCGAAGAGAATAATCGGTTAGTGCCGCTCACCGAGGCGAAGAGAAAAATCGGCTACGACCGCTCACCGAGGCAAGAGAATAATCGGTTAGTGTCGCTCACCGAGGCGAAGAGAATAGTCGGTTAGTGCCGCTCACTGAGGCGAAGAGAACAATCGATTTTGACCGCTTGCCGAAGCGAAGAGAATAATCGGTAGTGTTGCTTGTCGAAGTGAAGAGAATTAACGGGTGGACATAGGATGAATGTCTGATTGTTGATATGCTTGTGATGGTGTTATTAGATGCCCGGGAGATGAGTGTGCATTTGCATTGAATGAGGAAAACACGAGAACTTAGAGAGACCCTAGGTTCCCTTAGAAACGGATCAGTAAGATGTTTGAACCAGTCAAAGTAAGGACTCCGCCTTTTCAGAAAGTAAAGTACCGTTTTATACCCGAGTATTACTTTGGCTGGCTAGAATCGATGTTTTCGAGCACGTAGATCCGTGTGCTTTGTGTAACTCACTAAGACGACCCCGTCTTACTCTTTTCTCTCTTGATGCTTCGATTCTAGATACGTATGGAGCAGCCACTACCGCCGCCGCTGCTGTGCCGACTGACATATGACTTTGCGGTAGCGAGCTACTTTCCGTCGACCGGCGCCGTGACCATGGTCTCCACCGTATCCGGGGTATATCGTTTCTTCATCCCGGAGCTCATGGCGAGATACCCCGCTCCTGTTCCCGATCCTGCACCCGCTCCTGTTCCCGATCCTGCACCCGCGCCTGTCCCCGCGCCCATTTATCTGCCACCGCCCGCAGTGCCCGTACCCGCTCCGGAGTCGGATGAGTCAGACCCCGAGGAGGAGGGGTACGAGAGTGATGAGGCAGCCCCGCCCACCGACGAGGACGAGCAGATGGAGGACGAGCCGGAGGTGTTGTCCTTAGCTGGAGGACCAGGACTGAGCGAGGAAAGTGACGGTTAACATCGAACAAAAGACACCGGAGCCATGACTGGAAGATCGGCTTTGTAGCCGCCCCCTTTTAATTCTAGTTATATCTTGTGGTTTGTATGTTTTTTTCTGGAGCTTTTGTACCCCTGCGAGGGAGATAAACACTCTTTTGGCTTGTATATATTTATTGGGCAGCTCTGCACTCCACTTGAGTCCACTTTGTACATCCGGACCAGTACTTCACACTGTCCATTTTGGTTGTAACAGCTCTTTTCATATTATATGGCATGTATTAAACAGAACCTCTAATATACTTAAATATTTTTATATTGCACTCCTACGTATATATTATGTATTTAATATTATGGCCATTGATGTATGGGCCTCTATTACTTATGCTATTCTTCATATACTTCTAGATGATTATCCAGGATATCCATTCGTGCTCATGCATGATTCCGAAGGTCATGGCTCTCGAGTATCAACAATGTTATTTATTCGTGATAAGAGTTTATGCTATAAAAAAAATATGGGGTTTTTGGGTGGTTGTAACATGTCAATTCGTTAGTTATGTCCATGGCATAGTTAATAAATTGGGATGTTACATTTTTGGTATCAGAGCAGTTCGGTCCAATTGAGCCTGAGGATTGAGCTTGCTTCCTTCCTTAACCTGCCATTCCTTGAGCTTGTTTCTCTTTGAATCTATCTGTTGTGTGTGCCATTACTTCTCCAATGATCTGCATTGAGATGAGCCTGATCAACTCATTGGATGTGCAGGTATTGATTGAACGTAATGCTGCCACGACTTGCCAGGATGTCCCTTATACTCCTGACTTCCAAGAGGTCTTAGAGGCCATTAGGATCCAAGCTGAAGCGTCGGTCAGAATGGCGCAGGCCATGGAGGCCGGACGTGTGCAACAACCAGGAGTAAGCGAAGAATCCCGTCGATACATGGAATTCAAGCAGCGGAATCCGCCCACTTTCCACGGGGAGCTGGATCCTAACCTTGCGGATGGGTGGATACAGGGTATTGAGCGCATTTTCGAGGATATTCCCCTGACTGAGGCGCAGAAAGTAAAATTTGCTACTTGTGAGCTGAATGACCAGGCCGAATCTTGGTGAGAGGCCGTGCGACCGGTCTTGCAACCGACGGAGGACGGGATATACTGGGGAGGATTCAAGGCAGCATTCTATGAGAAGTAATTTCCCAGGATAGTGCATGATGCCAAGGACAAGGAGTTTCTTGAGCTAGTGCAAGGGGACATGTCTATCTTAGAGTACACAACGAAGTTTGACCGATTGTGTCGTCACTCCTACACCTACTAGCTGAATCCAGATTAGGAGTGGAAGTGTGTGAGGTATGAGCAGGGACTGGGGCCGGACTTGAATGAGAGGATGGTGAACCGTAACCTCCGGAACTATGCCGCCTTCGTGAATATGTGCATAGCACAGGAGCAAAGCTCTCAGAGGAGAGCCGAGGCTGAGCGGGAGGCCGGAAAAAGAAAGATGTTAGATGAGGCGGGGCCTAGCCAGGCGCCGAGGGCCCAACCCCCCATGCAGTTTGGTGAGCACCCACAGAGGCACCCCCCTCATTTCCCTAATCACCAGGGGCGATTTAGGGCGAAAGAGCCGCCAAGTCAGCCCCAGTTCCGTCCCCAGCCACTCCAGCACCATCGTCATCATCAGCAACAAGGACCACACCAACGACCACAATGGTCGTGGAGGAGGCCGCCACCCCCGCCAAGACATCATGCGGCAGAGCAACCTCAACCTGTCCGTCCAGTGGCGAGGCCACCGGCCCAGTTTGTACGATACCCTCCATGTGACAGATGCGGCAAGAGGCACCAAGGAGATTGCTCGATTTGTTTCTCTTGCGCGCTGATATAGCAATAATTGTATTGATTATTTCCCTCTTGTATGCATGTAATTTGACCACTTTTGAGATGAATGAGCTACTTTTGCATCATATTAGGCATTTGGTACTTGATTGGAACTTTGTGCATTTTCTCAGCATTTCGTGCTTTGTGACACTATTCTGTAATTTGCCTATAACTTGAGTTCTAGAAATTGGAATTTTGTGTTCTTTGTCTTTTTGGAAATCTTAGACACAGGTCTACAAAGTTGATGAAGAACTCGAAAGCTGATTCGGACCATAAGGATTCCAAATTGGAGCTTCAAGTTGAGTCAATCTTGCTGCAGCATTCTGGACAGAAATCCTGGACAGCAAGTGTTGCAGAAGCCATAGCTGGAGCTACAGATGTTTAAATCACCCCATTTCAGTTGAATTGGAAAGCTAAGGCACAAGGATTCATTTCATCTTCACAGCTCGAAAGCAATTGAAGCCTCTAACAAGCTCAAAAGTTGACTCAAAGGTGCTGCAGCGAATGTGACAGCAATCTGGAGCAGCAGTTAGTATTTTGCTTATATCTGGAGCTATACTTACTAGAATTGGATGATCTTGGTTGCTATGGAAAGCTAAGACATAGAGCTACAACGTTGCTTCAGGGCTCGAGGGCAGAATCATCCATTATAGGCTTAAGATATTGGCTGCAATATTTCGGGCAGAAGCTTAGCCTTGCTGTGTTGCCTTAAGTGTCATAATTTTGTGCATTGTCCATTGTACCCTTGCCTTATGTGTTGTAATTGTTTAGTGTATGGGCTTTTTAGACATTTCCACCTTCTTTTATGTCTCTTTAAGTCCTACATCAGACTTGGAGGGAACATTTTACATTCATTTTTTACAATTCAAGTCTTAGAATTACATTTTCTCTCTAGTTTCTCTCATTTTTGTTTTTCTCCCTTCTCCCATTTTCTTCTTGCTGATTTCTCCATGATCATGGATAATTAAGCTCATAGCTAGCTTGAGGATGGAGGATTGTAAAAGATATTGAGATTAGCTATGTGATTGAGGTATTCTTGCATTTCTTTCATGATTCATTCAAGAATTTCGAATTCTCTCTTCTCACCTCTTCTTGATTTATGATTCAAGAATTATGAAGATTTTCTAATTCTTGAATTATGAATCCAATTGATTAATAATTCTAGAGATTTCTGAGTTATTGATCAATAAACTTAAGTTGAGAGAACATCTAGATTTAGAGATTTCTGATCTAGAGAATTGAATTGTTGAGCTCCAATCTTGATACCTTGAGTTAGGTTTTGAGATTTCAGATTTAATTCAAGTGTGTTAAGATGAATGTTTGAAGATTTTCATAAGACTTGATCTAAATTCAGATTTGAATTTGGATTTGAAATTCAATTTAATTCTTGAAAGGATCATGAGAGGATAATGAATCAATAATATATGCTTTACAATTCGAATTCCTTGAGCTAGTGTCTTCTACCTATTTGATTAAAATCCTGTTTGAATTTTCTCATTTCTGAAATTCTATGCTAAAATCCCCAAACCTAACCTTGCATAATCACTTTTCATTTCTTAAGTTCCTTGGGAAAACGACCTAGGTATTCCACTTGTCTACAAGTTATCTAGTTTTTAATTTGATTCAATTCGGCAGTTGATCAAATTTTGGCGCCGTTGCCGGGGAACTCAATGGTGTTTAGTGATTGTGTTGTGAATATGTGAATAGCTTGACATTTGAAAATCAAAATTAAATTGCATCAGTTGCTGTTTTCATTTCTGCATTTCGGTTTTCAATTCTGCATAGCATTCTGCATAATTCTGCATATTGCATTGATTTTGTTCTGTTCTGCATTATGTTGCATTTTGCATAACTACATTGCATTCTGAATAGTTACATTTGTGTATTGCATAATTCATTTTCAGTCAATTTCTGTTATTAGTGTTAATTTTGTTCAAACAAATAAATGAAAAAAATTTAGATAGCAGAACAAAGAAAAAAAAAGAGAAAACAAAGCAATAGTATAGTATAGCATAGCAGCAGCATAAAGCAGTTAGCAGTAGTAGTAGCAGTAGTATAGCAGTAGCAACATTTAGCATTTAATAAATTAGTAGGAGCATATAGCATCACATATAGGAATACATTAGCATACATATTAGCAAATACATAAGAAAATATAGCAGTAGCATCGCAGTGCAGTAGCATAGGCATTGTAATAGCATAGTGTATTATTTTACTTGCATTGTAAGCTTTTAGTTGCATTTGTCATTCTAATGTTTAATTCTAGCTTATATTAGTTGCATTTGGTTTAAATGTGTTGATTACATTTGGTCATAACTTGGATTTGGAAAATTGAACTGTCTTGCGGCATAAACTAGCTTGCGACTAAATTGGAAGTTGAGTGAATAGTGTTGAATAGTGCTTTTTACCTATAAAATCAATATTTAGGTCCAAAAACTTCACCGTTTCACCGATCTAACACTTGATTCCATAGGGAAACGGCATTCTGGAAATAACTCAATCCTTAAAAGGATTGAGCCCCCCCTCCGTTTCGCCAAATTCCTTCGTTTACTAGGTGTTTTGGGCACTTTTCGGGTCCGGCAGGATACATTCGGTATTTCTGCAATTGTTTTTCGTGCTCCGATTGACCCGAAGCTTGGTACCTTGAAGGAAAACGGCCTAACGAGCAATACTCACACCTATGTTGTGATGCAGGCCCTTTTTTGGCCAAATTCCATCGTTTAGACCACTTTTTTAATTTTTTAAGATTTTTCTTTGCATTTTTGGATTCAGAATAGGTGTTAGAATTTAACCTAGGTGGTCCCATAATTTTTAAAAATCATTTGATAGGGTTTCTGATTTTTCTAGCATTATTTTTAGCATTTTAGGTGTTAGTTAGTGTATTACTTGTGTTACAAGCCATCCTTTGCATTCTCACTTGTTTCTGCATCATCATGTATGATTACTAGATCTCACACTGGTTTTGACTTAGGAGATTTTGATCCTGAGATTGAGAGGACTCTTAGGTTGATTAGAGCTAGGAGGAGACTTTCATTTGGTATTGGTACTGATTTTCCTCCTAACACTAACCCTAACCCTTGTTCTAGTGTTTCTGGTGATCATAATTGTGCTGCAGGATTAGGTTATATGGCTGAGAGGACTCTTAAGGAGTTGGCTGCTCCTGATGTGAACTACCAAGCTTTGGCAATTCTGTATCCTCAACTGGATGCAGATTTTGAGCTGAAGTCAGGTCTTATACACTTGCTGCCAAAGTTCTGTGGTTTGGCAGGGAAGATCCTCACAAGCATTTGAAAGAGTTCCATGTGGTCTGTTCTACCATGAGACCACAAGGTGTTGAGGAGGATCAGATTAAGCTGAGAGCATTTCCCTTCTCACTGGATGGTGCAGCAAAGGATTGGTTATATTACTTGCATCCGGGAATTGTGACTAATTGGCAAGATATGAAGAGACTTTTCCTGGAGAAATTCTTTCCTGCGTCAAGAACAGCTTCAATCAGAAAGGATATCAGTGGGATTAGGCAGCAGGGTGGTGAGACTCTCCATGAGTACTGGGAGAGATTTAAGAAGCTGTGTGCAAGCTGCCCTCATCACCAGATTAGTGACCAGCTGCTGATTCAGTATTTCTATGAGGGGTTGCAGGCCATGGATAGGAGTATGATTGATGCTGCCTCAGGTGGTGCCTTGGTGGATAAGACTCTCACTGCAGCAAGAAACTTGATAGAGAACATGGCTGCCAATGGTCAACAGTTTGGTACAAGAGCAACCAGTTGCAGAAGTGTTAATGAGGTCCAATATTCAGAGGCAAATCAGAGGATGGAGCATAGGATGGATGAGCTCACAAGCCTCGTGAGACAATTGGCCCTTGCAAATACACAGAAGCAACATCAGGTAGCAGCTGTTATGTGTGGCATTTGTTCTATGGTGGATCATTCTACAGATCAATGCCCCACATTGCAAGAAAACAGTGAGATGGTGGCTGGAGTCTTTCCTGGCAGACCTTTCCAGTAGCAGCACCAGCAGCACCAACAGAACCACAACCCATACTCTCAGACATACAATCCTGGATGGAGGGATCACCCAAATCTGAGATATGGCAGTGGTCATCCCCCTCCATACCAGCAGCAACAGAGTTTTAATAGAGGTGGAGGCAATAGTGGTTTTGTGCAGCAGCAGAAATCAGATTTCAGGCCACACACCAGCAACCAAATACCATCTGTACCTTCTTCCTCACCTGAGCCATCTTTGGCAGATTTGGTTAAGCAAATGGCAGCTAACAACCTTCAATCTCAGCAAAGAACAGATTCGACTATCCAAAGTATGCAGCAAAGAATGGATGCAACCATCCAAAGTTTGCAAACTCAGATTGGACAGTTAGCCACCACTATTGGTGAGTTGAAGAATCAGGGATCGGGTAAACTGCCTTCTCAAGGAGTAAGTCCGGGTAATGTTAGCGCCATTACACTCAGAGGTGGAAAGGTACTTGCTGCACCAGAGTTACAGCAAGCTGTTGCAGATTCAGATTTTCTGCAGAATAATATTGCAGATCCAGAAAATTCTGCAGCAGCAGAAAATAAAAAGAAAAAGGTTGCTGATGATCCCTCTTCCATTCCTTCTTCTATCCCTCTCCCATTCCCAAACAGGGTCACTCAATCGAGGAAGATAGCAGATTCTGAATTGCAGAAGGAAATATTGGAGACATTTAGGAAGGTTGAGGTGAATATACCTCTCCTAGATGTCATCAAGCAGATTCCTAAATATGCAAAGTTTCTGAAGGATTTGTGCACACAGAAAAGGAAGTTGAAGGGTAATGAAAGGGTGAACATGGGCAGAAATGTGTCATCCATCATTCAGCCCAGTTTACCAATTAAATGCAAAGACCCTGGTACTTTCACCGTCTCATGCATCATTGGTGACAAGACTTTTGATCGTTCCATGCTAGACCTTGGGGCAGCGATCAATGTTATGCCCAGGTCCATCTATGAGTCATTGCACATTGGAGAGCTTAAGGCATCAGGGATTGTGATCCAGTTAGCAGATAGGAGCATTCGACATCCCGATGGCATGCTGGAGGACGTTTTGGTTGGGGTAAAAAGTCTTATTTTCCCTGCTGATTTTTATGTTTTAGATATCCAGCATGATGAGCACACACCACCACCACTGATATTGGGTAGGCCATTTTTGAAAACTGCCAGGACAAAAATTGATGTGCATACTGGTACAATATCGATGGAGTGTGGTGATATTATTGTGCATTTTAATCTCCATGATGCCATGAGATATCCTGCTGAGGAGCATTCTGTCTATCATATTGATATCATTGATACCTTAGTTGATAGGATGCATCCTGATTTTTCTGATTCTGTGTTACATGATGATTCTGTTGATTCTGTTGATTCCCTTGTGTCTGTTGATATTCATTCTGATGATGATGACTCTGATTCTGATCTTCATATTGTGATTGATTCTGTGCTTATGCATTCTGAGCATTCTGAGACTGTAGATTTTGAGATGCATCTTGATTCTGTGCATTCTGACACACACTCTGATACACATTCTGTCATGCATTCTGTCATACATTCTGATTTGTCCATGCATTCTGATACAGCTGTTATTTCACCTCATGCTGCTAGTTCACATTCTAAATCAGCAGTAGCTACTGACGCTTCCCTTGCAGATTCTTCTCTTGTGTCTGTTGTTGCAGGTGCTGATACCACTGCACCCACTTTGGAATTGAAGCCGCTGTCCGATCATTTGAAATATGCATTCTTGGAGCCTAATGAGCAGCGACCGATCATCATTGCTAGGGATTTACTCCCTGACTAAGAGGAGAGATTATTGAGCATAGTGAAACAAAACATGAGGGCTATTGGCTGGACACTTGCAGACATTCCTGGGATTAGCCCCTCCACTTGTATGCACCGTATTCAGTTGGAGGAGGGGGCTAAACCAGTGAGGCAGCCCCAAAGGCGGCTCAACCCCTTGATCCTGGATGTGGTGAAAAAGGAGGTGAGCAAGTTATTGGCTGCTGGCATCATCTATCCGATCTCGGATAGCAAGTGGGTTAGCCCGGTGCAGGTTGTTCCGAAGAAGAGTGGGATCACAGTGCAGAAAAATGAGAAAAATGAGTTGATCCCCACTCGACTACAGAATAGCTGGAGAGTCTGCATCGATTACAGGAAGCTGAACCAGGCCACTAGGAAGGATCACTTCCCGCTGCCATTCATTGATCAGATGTTGGAGAGGCTAGCTGGCCAGTCCCATTACTGCTTCCTGGATGGGTTTTCAGGTTACTTCCAGATACATATCGCTCCGGAGGATCAGGAGAAGACCACATTCACCTGCCCATTTGGCACATTTGCGTACCGTCGGATGCCCTTCGGTCTGTGCAATGCCCCAGGTACATTTCAGAGATGCATGGTGAGTATATTTTCTGATTTCTTAGAGGATTGTAGGGAGGTATTCATGGACGACTTCACTGTTTACGGTTCCTCTTTTGATGCATGTTTGGATAGCCTTACTAGAGTGTTGCATAGATGTGTCGAGTCGCACCTTGTACTGAATTTTGAAAAATGTCATTTTATGGTTAGGCAAGGTGTGGTTCTTGGACACATTATCTCTGGCGATGGTATTGCTGTTGATAGAGCTAAGATTGATGTTATTGCCTCTCTGCCTTACCCGCCTCCGTGCGGGAAGTCCGTTCTTTCCTTGGACATGCAGGTTTTTATAGGCGTTTCATCCAAGACTTCAGCAGCATTGCCCTCCCGCTGTCCAGATTGTTGCAGAAGGATGCAGAGTTCCGTTTTGATGATGACTGCAGGAAGGCATTCGATCAGCTCAAAGTGCGGTTGACCTCCGCACCTGTTTTGATTCCACCTGATTGGAGGTCACCCTTTGAGTTGATGTGTGACGCCTCCATCTATGCAGTTGGTGCTGTACTTGCTCAGAGGGTCGGGAAGGCTTCCCATGTGATAGCCTATGCTTCCCGCACCCTTGACTCCGCCCAAGCCAATTACACCACTACGGAGAAGGAGCTGTTGGCCATTGTGTTTGCCTTGGACAAGTTTCGCGCTTACTTACTGGGCACTAAAGTGACTGTATTCTCTGATCATGCCAGCGCTTAAGTACCTACTAAGAAAGCCGGATGCTAAGCCAAGGCTCATCAGATGGATGCTACTATTGCAGGAGTTTGATCTGGAGATCCGGGATAGAAGTGGAGCTGAGAATCTTGTAGCAGACCACCTCAGTCGCATTTCTCAGGCACCAGAGCCTCATCCCATCCATGATTCATTCCATGATGAGCAGCTCTTACAGGTTGATGTGGGTAAGGACCCTTGGTATGCCGATTTAGTTAACTATCTGGTTGCTTCGCAGTCACCTGCTCACTTATCTAGGCACCAGATAGCTAAGCTAAAGAGCGATGCCAAGTTTTATCTCTGGGGTGATCCTTATCTTTGGCGGATGTGTAGTGATCTGGTTATCAGGCGGTGTGTGCATGAGCATGAGGTTCCCTCTGTTCTGCGCTTTTGTCACACACTTGCGTGTGGCGGCCACTTTGGCCCGTAACGCACTGCCAGGAGAGTTTTGGACTCTGGGCTGTATTGGCCCACTTTATTTCGTGATTCTTACACCTTTTGTAAGAGTTGTGAGCGCTGCCAGAAAACGGGAAACATTTCCCGTAGGCATGAGATGCCCCAGCAGCCCATACTATTCTGTGAGATTTTTGATGTATGGGGTATCGACTTTATGGGGCCATTCCCCATTTCTTTTGGTTTCTCTTATATACTTGTGGCTGTTGATTATGTCTCTCGATGGGTGGAGGCTAAGGCCACCCGAACTGATGATTCTCATGTTGTTGTGGATTTTGTCAGATCTCAGATTTTTTGCAGGTTCAGGTTGCCGCGTGCCATCATCAGTGATCAGGGGAGCCATTTCTGTAATAGGAATATTGCGGCTCTCTTGAAGAAGTATGGGGTGACGCACAAGGTTTCTACTCCCTATCATCCGCAAACAAACGGCTAAGCGGAAGTGTCAAATAGGGAGTTGAAACACATCTTGGAGAAGACGGTGCAGCCCAACAGGAAAGATTGGAGCAAGAGACTTGATGATGCTCTATGGGCATACCGCACCGCCTACAAGACACCTTTGGGGATGTCCCCCTATAGGGTTGTCTTTGGTAAGGCGTGCCACCTTCCTGTGGAGATTGAGCATCGAGCATTGGGCGGTGAAGAGTTGCAACCCTGATTTGTCCCAAGCCGGCCCACATAGGAAGTTCCAACTTCAAGAGTTGGAAGAGATACGCTTGGAGCATATGAGAACTCCCGCACTTACAAGGAAAAGACCAAACTCATCCATGACAAGATGTTAGTGCAGAAGGAGTTCTCCATTGGGCATAAAGTTCTACTCTACAACTCTCGCCTCAAACTCTTCACTGGTAAGCTTCGCTCCCGTTGGCAAGGTCCTTTTATTGTGCAACATGTGTTTCCCTTTGGTGCTGTACAGGTTTTGGATCCCGGGACGGGAAAGATGTTCACAGTAAATGGTCACCGCTTGAAGCCATTTCACGAGGAGATCCCCAAGAGGACATTGAGGAGACCCACCTCCTTCCAGCCACTTATACTTGATAGTGAAGTTTCCCCCCTTCTTTCTTCTTTTCTAGTTTCTATTTGCATTAGTTGCGTAGGTTGTTTGTTGTTGCATTGTAGATTTCATTCTAGTCATTAGTTAGGTTGTTTGCTTAGATAGGTTGTTGCTTGCCTTTCTTGATTGATTTGGAAGTGTTGTACTTGAGACTTGCATCATTTTCTTAGGTGGTTAGAGTTCTGACATAACTGCATTTCACTTTGTTCTTCTTGATACTTGCTTGGTGATTGATCTTATTGTGCATAGATGATTTGTCTTTGGACACTTACCTGTGAGTTTTGGGCCTTTCATTGGTGGCCACATTGCATGCCATGCCATTCTTGTGTGTGTATCTCTTGTGGCTTTGTCATTCTAGGGTTTGCCTTGACTCTTATTGAGGTTACATTTTCATATGCATTCTTGAGTGTGATGGAGGCACTTTTCTCTTGAGTCCACGGCCATATTGCCTACCCTATACATTGCCATTGCAAGCCCCTTTGAGCCATATATCCTATTCTTTCATCTTAGCTCATCATAAGCCAAAAAAGTGAAAAACCATTTTACACCTACCTTGGAAAGTGGAGTAGCATGGTTTATCATCTTGCATGCTTGAGTCTAAGTGTGGGGTTTGCCATGGAAGGCAAACTTCTAAGTGTAGGGGAAGGACACCTTGGTTGTTGATTGTACTATGTGTCTTTGTTGCATTGTATATGTGGTTTTGTGTGGATTGTTGTATGTGAAAAAAAAAAGGGAAATAAAGAAATAGAAGCACACAAAAGCAAAAGCAAAGTAAAAAAAAAAAAAAGAGAAAGAAA
>CM024272.1:11491240-11505146 GCA_013621005.1 Aeschynomene evenia
ATATCTACTTTGGGTAAAGCACAGAGGAGAATATACTTGGCTTTGAAGTTGAGTTGTATTTTCTCCTTCATCTCTTGAGTCCATTCGTCCTTAGGGACCCGTCTTGTATAGGTTCTGAGTGCTGGAGGTGCCACTCCTGGCTCAGCGTCTGTTGCAACTACAGCATCCTCTGTAATTGTCTGCAGAGGCTGATAGTCTCCATTCTCGATCCTATCCCATAAGTCCAGACTGGTGTGCTTGATGAACAGCGTCATCCTGTCGCCAGTAGTCGAAGCTGTCTCCAAGAAACATCGGAGGTCTGTTTATTGAAGCCCCATCTGATATGAATGCAGCTGGTGAATTCATATTTCCTTTCGTGGATCTTTTTCCTTGACACTGCTAAGTGCTCAACCCCTTAAGGACCGAGCTCTGATGCCAATTGAAAGTGTATGTGTGCACGAGAAGGGGGGTTGAATCGTGCAAGTTTTGAAAATTACCTTTTAAAACTTTTACTTAGAAAGCTGTTTTTACTCAGAAGGTGGATTTAAGAGCTTGCAGCGGAAATAGCTTTCTGAGAAGATTAAGTTTCTGAGAACTTAGTCTTTCTAAGAAAGTTCCTATCTGAGTAGTCTTAAGAAAATGACTTTGAGTTATAATCTTTTAACGCTTTCTGATTTTAATCAGTAATGTTTTCACAAGACCTCTTAATTAAAACCGTGGTTGAGTTTTTCTCAAAGCTTTATGCAGTTAAAGAGTAAGAGAGAAAAGCTTAACACAAAGAGTTTTATACTGGTTCGGTTATAACCAACCTACTCCAGTCCTCAACCTTCAGTTGAGAGTTCTTAGATATTCTTCTTAATGTGCGTTCTCAGACAACACTGCCTTTACCAAGTAAAGGACTTCCACCACTTCACAACCCGAAGTGGATTTCCTTGCCTCACACCAGAGGACTTCCTTGCCTTAATCAATTAAGGACTTTGAACTTTGCCTCAAACACCAGAGGACTTAAACTTGCCTTCACACAAAGAAGGACTTAGCGTTTTTCGAAGGTTTGATTTGATCGAAAACAACTACCAAGACTAAGTTACAAACCTAGTTTTACACTTAGTAGACTTCTAGAATTAACTTACAAATGTAAGAATTTACACCAATTCAGAACTAGAAGATTTTGCAAAGTTAGAAGAACAATTTCGTAAAAATTGTCTTTCTGAGAAAGTTCTAAGTTTTCGCAAAATGATTTTCAATTCAAAAGAGTTTTGGCACGTTTAATCAAGAGTTTTAGCGCAAGAGTTTTTCGTCACATTGCTCTGGAATTGAACTCATATATATAGGCATCAAAGAGCCGCGAAATTAGAAGCTTTCACTTTGCTTATGTGGCTGTGTCCTTTTCAGAACGGCTCCCTGCTACAGTCAGCGTAAAATGAGGAACTTTTCAGAACTGCACAGTGCGCGTGTTCCCACTTCCTTGGCTAGTTGTAGCGAGCTTTCTGAGACTGTTTGCACTTCCTTGAGTCCAGACACTTGGTTGCTTCTGAGTCCAACCTTCTAAGAGTTGTACAGACTTCTGAGGCGAACCTTCTGAGGGAAGACCCTTCTGAGAACTACTAGTCACAAGGTCTTCTGAGACCTTTCTGAGGCGACAGTGTTCTTTCCTCAGAAACATGTTTTCACCTTCAGCGCTTCTGAGACATCCTTTCTGATATCTTTGGCGCTATGATTTTGTCAATTGGTTTCAAGGCTACTTGATGTTTTGTCTTGATCTTTGCTCATGGCATTGCAATAATTTAAAGCTTTCTGAGACACTTAGCGCACATATTAACAAAACCTTAAGTAAAATTTTATACTTATGGCTTACCTTGTTATCATTAAAACTTTCATAACTCTAAGAGAATTATGCTTAATTCTCTCAGAAGGGTTCTGGAGCTTACAGATTTAAGTGTTTGATGGCTACATAGGAGTTGGGTGGATTCGAGTACGCCGTTCTTGGCTACTTAGGAGTTGGGTGGATTCGAGTATGTCGTTCTCGGCTATTCAGGAGTTGGGTGCATTCGAATACGCCATTAGAGGGTATCTAGGAGCTGGGTGTATTCGGATCCGCCTCAAGGTTGTAGTGGATATCCGGGAAGTTGGGTGAGATCGGATATGCCAATTTGAAGTGTCTTATTGTATGTGTTACTGGAATGAATGATGTTGAGAAAATATGACCTGTTGAATCATAATTTATATTTTGTTGTTAGAATCTGATTTGGTGAGTACTAAGTATGAAACTGATATGGTCGGCTGTAATGGTATACGAGAGGGGTGAGTATTATTTGTACTTGGAGGGAACCGCGAGAACTTAGAAAAAACCCTTAGGTTCCCTTAGAAACGGATCATTAAGTTGTTTGGTCCAGTCAAAGTAAGCACTTGAGTTTTTGAGAAAGTTAAAGTTCAGTTTTATGCAAGTATTACTTTGACTGGCTAGAATCGATAACATCGAGCACGTAGATCCGTGTGCTCAATGTAACTCACTAAGACATCTCCGTTTTACGCTCTCTTTTCCGATGATTCGATTCTAGATGGAGCAGCCGCCGCCGCCCCGCCGCGCCACGAGACATATGATTTCGCTTGAGCCAGCTACACGCCGGTCACTGGTGCGGTGACAGTCGCGTCTACCATCTCGGGTGTACATCGTTTCTTCATCCCAGTACTTGTTGCGAGGTACCCCACTTCTGTCCCTGTTCCTGCCCCAGCTCCAGCGCCGACTCGTGCGCCTGCCTCTCCACTGCCACCTCCGCCACCTTCTCCCGCGTCAGAGTCGGTACAGTCGGACCCAGATGAGGACGAGGGCTACCAGAGTGATGACTCGGCGGATACCTGGCCAGACGTTAACTACATTTTGGTGGAGTCTGAGGCGCCTTCCCCTGCCGCGGGCTCACACATGAGCGAGGATACCAGGAGTTCTAGTAGGTGATGCGCCGGTCGTGACCCCCCTGACTGATGTGCAGCTGACCCTTACTTCTTTCCTTTTTGTTTATAAGATATTTTATCGAGCTTTTTGTACCCCTGCGTGGGATTTGACTCTTTGGCATGTATATGTTGACAAACTACAGTTTACCTGAGTCCTCTTTTTTATATTCGGACCAGGGTTTTAGACTTGTCTTTTTGATCATGTCAGCTCCTTTAAATGCTCTATATGTATTAAACAGGATCTTGATACTTTGGAACCTTGCTACATTCCTTTCGGATGCTTATATTAAGTTGTAATATCATGGCCATTTGCTGTATGGGCCTTTATTACGTTATATTATCGGTATTTTCTATCATTGCTCTATATGCTTATCCAGGACATCTAATCGTGCTATTAAATCTGATTGGTCATGCCTTTTGAGTCTCGCTATCGATTTATCGTTTACAGGGGTTTGCGAAAATGTGTTTTTACTTATTTATCAAAAAAAAAACATGGGGTTTTTGGGTGTTGTGTAACATTTCAAATTGTTAATTATGTTCATGGCATAGTTAATAAATTGGGATGTTACATTTTTGGTATCAGAGCAGTTCGGTCGAATTGAGCCTGAGGACTGAGCTTGCTTCCTTCCCTTAGTCAGTTATTCTTTGAGCCCTGTTTTCCTTGAATCTATCTGTTGTGTGTGCCATTACTTCTTCAATGATCTGCATTGACATGAGCCTGATCAACTCATTGGTTTTGCAGGTATTGACTGAACGTGATGCCTCCATGACGACACCGGGATGCACCTGACCTCCAAGAGGCCATACAAGCGATGAGAGCCCAAACAAAAGCGTCGGTGAGAATGGCGCAGGCTATGGAAGCGGGACGCGGACACCCGCAGGCGGGGACCGAGAAATCCCGCCGGTACATGGATTTCAGGCAGAGGACTCCCGCTGTCTTCCGCGGAGAGCTGGACCGTGACTTAGCCGATGGATGGGTCCGGGGCATTGAGCGCATTTTTAAGGATATAACTCTGACCGAGGCGCAGAAGGTAAAGTTCGCCACTCGGGAGCTGAAAGACCAGGCTGAATCCTGGTGGGAGGCCGTACGCCCAGTGCTTCAGCCCGCAGGGGCTGAACTTGTCTTGGGAAGGCTTCAAAGCTGCCTTCTACGAGAAGTACTTCCCCAGGAAAGTGCGGGATGCCAAAGACAAGGAGTTCCTCGAGCTGGTACAAGGGGATATGACAATTCTTGAGTACACAGCGAGGTTTGACCGGCTGTGCCGTTACTCTCACACCTACCGGCTGAACCCCGACGAGGAGTGGAAGTGTATCAGATACGAGCATGGGCTGAGGCCAGATCTGAACGAGCAGATGGTGAACCGCAATCTCCGGAACTATGCCGAGCTCGTGAACATGTGTATAGCCCAAGAGCAGAGCTCCCAGCGGAGAGTTGAGGCCGAGCGGGAGGCCGGGAAAAGGAGGAGGTTTGATGAGGCGGGTCCTAGCCAGATACAAGGGGCCCTCCCTCCCGTTCAGTACGGCGGGCACCCCCAGAGGCGCCACCCTCGTTTCCTCCACCGCCAAGGGAGGCCCAGAGCGCCAGTGCTGCCAAGGCAACCCCAGTTCCGCCCTCAGCCACCCCAGCAGCACTTCCCACCGCAGCAGAGGCAACAACAACAAAACAGCAGGCCGCCGCCCCCGCCATGACCCAATGCGGCTAGGCGACCTTAACCTGCTCGCCATGCCGAGCCTGCAGCTAGACCCCCAGCACCATTCATGCAACAACAGAACCGTTGTGGTCGATGCGGATTGAAGCATTTTGGGGACTGCCCAGTTTGTTTCTCGTGTGGACAAAGGGGACACTATGCTAGATTCTGCCCTCAGGGAGGAAACCAGCAACAGCCTCGTCAAGCCCGTGTGTTCGCGGTTACGGCGGAGCAGGCCCGGGCAGCGGGAGAGCTGATCCAAGGTGAGTGTAGGTTGTCCGGTGATGTTTTATCTGTTTTATATGATTCTGGCGCATCGCATTCTTTTATAGCTAATACATGCGTTGAGAGGCTTAGGTTGCCAGTTACTACCCTACCATACACCTTGCATGTATCTACCCCGACTTCTTCACATGTTAATACCTCATCATGCATTTGTGGGTGCACTTTTGTTTTGTTAGGGAGAACCTTTAGGGCTGATTTGATATGCATACCCCTAACTGGGCTAGACATTATCTTAGGAATTGATTGGCTGAGATTAAATCGGGTTATGTTAGTGTGTGATTCTAAAACTGTCCTTTTCCCCGATGACCTAGAGAAACTTGACCAAAATAGAATCCATAACTTAGAAGGTTCCTCTAGTTCCCAAACATCCCTATACAATTTTAGGGTGGATACCCAGGAATTCGCCACGTTCGCCTCGACTACGATTGGTAAAGAGCAGAGGATTGAGGACATCCGGGTGGTTAGCGATTTTCCGGAAGTATTCCCCGAAGAGATACCGGAGTTCCCGCCAGAACGTGAAGTGGAGTTCTCGATCGACTTAGTTCCTGGAGCGGGACCGATCTCCATCGCCCCGTATCGGATGGCCCCGACCGAGCTTAAGGAACTGAAGGCGCAGTTGGAGGAATTGCTAGAGAAGCGGTTTATACGACCAAGTGCGTCACCATGGGGAGCACCAGTATTGTTCGTAAGGAAGAAGGATGGATCGATGCGATTGTGCATAGACTACCGACAATTGAACAAGGTCACTATCAAGAACAAGTACCCGTTGCCGCGAATCGACGACCTCGTTGACCAACTACGGGGAGCAACCGTGTTTTCGAAGATAGATCTACGGTCCGGATACCATCAGATCCGAGTTCGGGAAGCCGACATCCCGAAGACGGCCTTTAGATTACGGTATGGGCATTTTGAGTTCACGGTGATGTCCTTCGGACTCACAAATACGCCTGCTGTTTTTATGGAATATATGAATCGGGTGTTCAGGGAATACTTGGATCGGTTTGTGGTGGTCTTCATCGACGACATTTTGGTCTATTCCAAGTCGGAGGAGGAACATGCCGAGCACTTGAGGACGGTTCTGAGCGTTTTGGCAGATCGGAGACTGTACGCCAAACTCTCTAAGTGTGAGTTTTGGCTTAAAGAGATTCAATTCTTGGGACATGTGGTATCTCAAGAAGGCATAACAGTGGACCCGGCAAAGGTAAGGGCAGTGATAGAGTGGGAGCGGCCAACCACGGCGACTGAGATCCGGAGTTTCTTAGGACTTGCGGGTACTACCGGAGATTCATTCAGGGTTTTCTCAGATCTCAGCCCGATGACAAAGCTTACCAAGAAGAATGCTCCGTTCGTGTGGAATGAAGCTTGTGAGCAAAGTTTTTAGGAATTGAAGAAGAGACTGACTTTAGCCCCGGTATTGACGCTTATTCGAAGTGTACTGTGATGCTTCCGGACGAGGATTAGGTTTCGTTTTGATGCAGCAAGGTAGACCGGTGGCCTACGGATCGCGACAACTCCAACCGCACGAACTCAACTATCCGACACACGACCTGGAATTGGCAACGGTGGTATCGGCTCTAAAGATGTGGAGACACCACCTTTTCGGAACCAAGTTTGAAGTATTTTCGGATCACAAAAGCCTCAAGTACCTGTTCGATCAAAAGGAGCTCAACATGAGACAACGTCGCTTGATGGAGTTCCTTAAAGACTTCGACTTCACGCTTCACTACCACCCTGGAAAGGCCAATGTGGTAGCTGATGCGTTGAGCCGAAAAAGATTGCATGCGGCATGGATGATGATAAAGGAGTTGGAACTAGTACAACAACTGGAAAGCATGGATCTCAGCATGGACTTGACGCCGAAAAGTATTAGGTTCCATCATTTGGTCATTTCGAGCGATTTCAAGCGACGGATTGAGGAAGCTCAGCAAGAGCCGACGGATAGAGAGTTTCAGGAGATACTTGAAGCGGCCCGACAAGGCAAGATGAAAGGAGTTGCACAAGGAGTTGATGGGTTATGGAGATTTGACGGGCGAGTTTGCGTGCCAAGAGGACAAGGGTTACGGGAGATATACTTCGTGAAGCGCATCGTAGTCAGTTCACCATACATACTGGAATGACGAAGATGTATAATGACCTGAAGGAGCGTTTTTGGTGGCCTGGATTGAAGAGGGATGTAGCGAAATTCGTGGGTAAATGCTTGACTTGCCAGAGGATCAAGGCCGAACATCAGAAGCCAGCCGGAGTTCTGAACCCCCTTCCTATTCCGGAGTGGAAATGGGAACACATCACGATGGATTTCGTGACGGGGTTACCCCCGACTCAGAAGAAAGTCGACGCAATTTGGGTCATTGTGGACAGGTTGACCAAATCTGCCCACTTTTTACCGATAAGGATGAGTTACCCGTTCGAGAAACTGGCCCAAATGTACATCGTTCGGATCATCCGCCTACACGGAGTGCCTACATCGATCGTCTCCGACCGAGATTCAAGGTTTACCTCGAGGTTTTGGGGAGCATTGCAACGTGCTTTCGGTACTAAGCTGAGCTTGAGCACCGCGTATCACCCCCAAACGGACGGCCAATCGGAGCGGACAATACAGACTCTAGAGGATATGCTAAGGGCGTTGTTCTGGAAATGCCAGGCAGTTGGGATACCACCTGCCTTTGGTGGAGTTTGCATACAATAATAGTCACCATGCCAGTATGGAATGGCACCTTATGAGGCTCTTTATGGCCGGAAGTGTCAATCTCCGCTTTGTTGGAACGAATCCGGAGAGGAAAGGTCACTAGGACCCGATTTGGTGCAGCAGACTACTGAGAAGATCAAGATGGTTAAGGACAAAATGAAGGCTACTCAGGATAGACAGAAGTGTTATGCGGATAAAAGGCGACGTGAGCTGGAGTTCCAAGAGGGCGACCAGGTGTTCTTGCGGGCCGTACCCACAACTGGGATAGGGCGAACCTTAAAAACTCGAAAAATCAACCCTAGATTCATTGGGCCTTTCCAAATCCTAAAAAGAGTAGGACCCTCAGCCTACCAGATAGCCCTTCCACCAAACTTGGCCAACCTCCATGACGTGTTTCATGTCTCTCAACTACGCAAGTATCAGGCTTCACCTGAGCATGTATTAGACCAGAGATCGTTGAGTTAAAGGACAACCTAACACTAGACCTTCCTGTGACCAAGATTGTTGATCGCAAGATTAAACAAACCCGCCGGAAGGATATTCCCATGGTTAAGGTTGCTTGGGGAGAAGGACCTTTGGAGGACCACACATGGGATTTGGAGTCCGAGATGCGAGACAAGTACCCCCACCTCTTTGATATTACGGTTTGAAATTTCGGGACGAAATTTCTTTTTAGGGGGGGTAGATTTGTAACACCCGTGATTCGGGATTTTCCAGTTTGATGTAGTTTCAGTCGTCGGTACGGATTTCGGTACCCGGTGACCAGATTTATATATATGCATATGTTAATTTATTTTATTGATGATGGTGATGATTGATGATGAGAACTATATATATATATATGTATGTGTATGAGGTGCGTTCAATGATGTATATTGAGTGTGAATGCGTTGCTATTGCCTTTAGTGTGTATGAATTTTGATGAGATCATGTAAGGTGTGTTACTTGGTTATGTGTAAGTGAAGTTTCTGGTATGTGTATGTGAATGATTCTTTGGTATCTGCTGTGTTATGACTGGGAGTGGTTTTGGTAAAACGAGAGCTAAAAGGGGAATGCAGAGTGCAGAGTTCAGACTCTGCTGCAGCGGGCGACCGCCCAGGCGCTTGTACCTCCGCCCAGGCGACCTGCTTGCGATCCAAGTGAACAGTATTGCTTCTTACGGTCCTGTTTCTCCGAAAATTAAAAAAATGCTTCACTATAAATTGTTTGGAACCTTAAGAAATATAATTTTGAAATACATGCTCAGAATTATAAATATTAGAAGTATGTATATGTGTATATGTACTAATTATGTTTATATTTTTATTCACAGATATGATTTGTTTATGTATATATATGTATATGTATATGGGTGCATTTATATATATGTAGGATAAATAATCATATATTAGTGATATGAGAATTTATGATGTGTATGTATATATGTGTACATGTATTTGTGTGATATTGTGAGTATACTCTAAGTTGTGACATAATATTTAAGTTTGCTTGAGAAGCAAAGCAAGCTTAATATTATTAGTGTACGAGCTAGAGAGTCCTTGAGAGAGGCAATTATCGTTACAAAATTTTGTTGAGACCTTAATATTACTTGAGAGTCCCAAATTGGTGTTTAGAAAATATTCCACCAATATTTGAGGAGTTATGATTTTAGAGCTATTATTATTGAATTTCACATTTTCAGGATTTCGGTAAAATTCTTTTAATATAAAAATAATGTGAAATTTATAACATAGCGAGATAATTATTTTAGACTTATTGAGAGTCTCAGAATGTTGAGGAAATTTTTGTAGCGATCATGTGCTATTTTCTTATTTTATATATTGAATGTTTAGTGAGTGTTTGAGTAACCTGAGAGAGAGACTGAGCTTAATCCTAAACACAATCGGGACCATTTCTGAGGACCCTGAGCTTTCCCAAAATTTATTAAACTCTCACCACAAAATTTTGGTTGCAATTTTTTACTCAAATACATACTCATACTCACTACCTAGAGATATTTAACACTATCACAACACAAAATTTAAAACAAAGACACTCCCTAGCTTGCTTAAAGTCTCGGCCACACCCCCCATTTGCCCCATTCACACCCATTTCCTCTCATTCCCTTCTTTCACTCTCATTTCACACAAGAAAAAGAGAAAACTCAGAAGCTCTCCTCCCTCCTCTTCTCACCATTTTCGGCCAGCCTCTTGGAGCTCAAGAGAAGCCACCACCAACCCATTCCTCTTACTTCTTGCTCAAAGAAACTTTGTGAGTTACTCATACTATCTCTTGGTGTGTTGGTTTTTGCTCTTGTATGTGGCTGAATCTTGCTGTGTGATTGGTTTCTTAGGCTTTAAATTCGAGTTCTTGCTGTTGCGTTCTATAACCATGGCTGATGATAGTGTATTGAGTTGAGGTTGCATGTCTTGAGCTTGCATGTGTGTGGGTTTGAATTTTGGGCTCTGAAGAGTTTGCATGTGTGTGTGGGTGAGTGTTTTCGGACATTTCTGATGTGTCAAGTGTAAAGGATGAGGTTTGGGAATGGTGGAGCAGAGCTTGGAGCTCTGTTTCTGCGTTTCTGCAGAATCGGGCCGCCCAGGCGGTGGCGCAACCGCCCTAGCGGTCTGCTTCGCGCTCTGGGGAAGACGACGCTGACGCTACCGCCCCAGCGGTGACGGGACCTCCCAGGCGGTCATGACCGCCCCAGGGGTGGCAGGACCGCCCAGCGGTCGACTCAGTGTCAGGGGACAGTTTTGCAACTCTGTGTTTCCCCGTTTTCCCGAAACTAATTTCTACTTGTAAAAGTACGTTGAATCTTGAGAAAAACATGTTATATGAGGGTTAAATAATTGTCTAAACCTTGAGAATATATATATATATATATATATATATATATATATATATATAATAGTATGATTTTGATTTGGTTAAAAGTTGGGAATTCTTTGAAAGAGGATACGTACACTTGAAATGCTTTTGTGAAAGGGTTATATGTCTTGTGAATAAAGTGGTTGCCAAGTTTAAGATAATTATAATGAGTCTTAGAGGAAGTATTTCAAACATTTTAATTCAAAGGATTAAGATTTCGTAAAATGGTGTGTTGTAACCTCTAGATCAATGAAAGGCAAGAATGAATAGAAAAAGGGGAGTTTATTATGTTGAGTGCTCATACCCGTGTGTTAGAATTCTGATTTGTGAAATCTTGATGCTTAAGGAGAAAATTATTAAGGTTCATAAAGAAAGTACGTGTAATAGCGTGTGAAGGTTGATTTGGTTATATGTTCTATAATGCACATAATTAAGTGACTATTAAGCTGAATATGTAGAGACTTGTATATTTTTGCGTATGGTTGTACTGAGTTGGAAGATTTAAGTGTTTGATGGCTACTTAGGAGTTGGGTGGATTCGAGTACGCTGTTCTTGGCTACTTAGGAGTTGGGTGGATTCGAGTACGCCGTTCTTGGCTACTGAGGAGTTGGCTGGATTCGAGTATGCCGTTCTCGGCTATTCAGGAGTTGGGTGCATTCGAATACGCCATTAGAGGGTATCTAGGAGCTGGGTGTATTCGAATCCGCCTCAAGGTTGTAGTGGATATCTGGGAAGTTGGGTGAGATCGGATATGCCAATTTGAAGTGTCTTATTGTATGTGTTTCTGGAATGAATGATGTTGAGAAAATATGACCTGTTGAATCATAATTTATATTTTGTTGTTAGAATCTGATTTGGTGAGTACTAAGTATGAAACTGATATGGTCGGCTGTAATGGTATACGAGAGGGGTGAGTTTTATTTGTACTTGGAGGGAACCGCGAGAACTTAGAAAGACCCTTAGGTTCCCTTAGAAACGGATCATTAAGTTGTTTGGTCCAGTCAAAGTAAGCACTTGAGTTTTCGAGAAAGTTAAAGTTCAGTTTTATGCAAGTATTACTTTGACTGGCTAGAATCGATAACATCGAGCACGTAGATCCGTGTGCTCAATGTAACTCACTAAGACATCTCTGTCTTACGCTCTCTTTTCCGTTGATTCGATTCTAGATGGAGCAGCCGCTGCCGCCCCCCCGCGCCACGAGACATATGATTTCGCTTGAGCCAGCTACACGCGGCCAGTGGTGCGGTGACAGTCGCGTCTACCATCTCGGGGGTACATCATTTCTTCATCCTAGAACTTGTTGCAAGGTACCCCACTTCTGCCCCTGTTCCTGCCCCAGCTCCAGCGCCGACTCGTGCGCCTGCCTCTCCACTGCCACCTCCGCCACCTTCTCCCGTGTCAGAGTCGGTACAGTCGGACCCAGATGAGGACGAGGGCTACCAGAGTGATGACTCGGCGGATACCTGGCCAGACGTTGACTACATTTTGGTGGAGTCTGAGGCGCCTTCCCCTGCCGCGGGCTCAGACATGAGCGAGGATACCGGGAGTGCTAGTAGGTGATGTGTAACATCCCGATTTATCAACCTTGCCATGGTTAAGATTAACAACTCGAAACATCACTTTTTTTTTTTTTTATACATATACAGAATAGAGATATGGTAAACGGGGTAAAACTCAATAAGCCATGACATTAGGTTCCTAATATAATAGACCATGTACTGGGAATACTTATATAGAAATGTAACCAGGACATAAAGGTAATATATGTGTACATAAATGGCCCTCTGTATACTGAATTGGACCAATATCTGATGAAAGTGCATGTACAGAATCAAAACCTCAACCTACACTGAGGAGCACTGCCGCTTACTCAGTGGTACAACTCAAAATGAGGCGACTAACTACTAAACAAAAGAAATCTCCACTATACGACCGCTCGACTGTCTACTGCTGCTCCTCACCCTCTAGTATGTCTTCTTCGGGATCCTCCTCCTCTGATAAAACTGCTCCAGGCTCGCCAGGTACATAATTAGGCTCGGGTTCCTCCTCTGGGTCTGAGTCCTCTGCCTCGACCGGGTCCTCCTCCGCTGGTGGTGGTGGTGGTGGAGATGCTGCCTGAGCTGGAGCTGCGTCATGTCGAGGGCTGGAAACCTTCGTGTGAGATCCGATAAGAAGAATTGTGTGGTACCAGGGACGTGGTGCGTAACCGAAATCAAGCCGGTCTCTGGGTCGTACGTAGAGATTCCAAAACATAAGGTCTACGTGGAGGGGTGGAAGCTGACCCATCTAGAATTTAACATACGAAAGAAAGAGAGGGTAAGACTCGGGAGTCTTAGTGAGTTGCGTAAAGCACACGGATCAACGTGCTCGTATGACAATTCTAGTCAATCAAAGTAATACTCTTTCTTTTCAAAAGATGGTACTAATTTCAAAACTATGAGTCTTTTACCTTGATTGATCAAACATCTTAAGGATCCGTTTCTAAGGGAGTCTACGTTTTCACTAGGTTCTCGCATTTCTAGCAACCTACGTAAATATCAACTATAAGGTTGGTTTCACCATTTCCTCATAGGCCGTACTACGAGTCTACTGGTCCATGCCTCACATTTGATATTTCTTCGTTCGTTGAATTGAAGGTTAGCAGTTTCTCCACTTTTCATGTAAGTGTACACTATAACCCTCGAATGTGTATCCGGTCATAAAAATCCTCGGATTGCAAGTCCGGCATCATGGCCCAGCCATGGAAAACTCTAACTCCTCGGATAACACAATTCGGCATCACGGCCCGGCCGTGGTATCATATGCAAGTTGGGACTATGTGTTCCTCAAATATGCTCTGAGTCCTAGACCGTAAAGTCTTGACCTTGACCACGGCTCCGTTCTCGCCTAAACTTTAAAGGTTCCTTGATTCGGAGGTGTGTCAAAGAATCCTCTGCCATCTAGTCCACATGTCCCGTAGGTCCAATGCACCACCATCTAGTCGATTAGATGGCTGGATCCAAGCTAACCAGAAATTCAATCGAACGGATTATAACAAGCAGCAGTTATAGTTTAACAAAACGTGTAGCATCCTCGGGTACTCGTCCGGACAATTCCAGGAATTCCACCGAGTCGTTCATGCAATCCATAATACAATCTCAAGAACAGTACAACCATCATGCATGAGTACAGTCTTATACATTACCATTTCACATTATCATTCTAATTTACAGATTCAGTATATAACAGCAGCAGATATCTTGATCACTCGGTAAACTATCGTGTAGTAACATCGTTGCATACCAATAGTAATTATTATTGATTTAGTTATAAGCTTCTCAGTTCTCACAGCACATATACATATATATACTGGTATTGCCTTGTTCTGTATATTTAATAGTACTGCTACTAGTTTTAAGAAATAATTATAAAAATATTTCGTAGTTTTATTGATCATAAAATAAATTAGAGGAATTGGTCTAGTCTCGGT
>CM024272.1:11507080-11549580 GCA_013621005.1 Aeschynomene evenia
TCATACGAGCACGTTGATCCGTGTGCTTTACGCAACTCACTAAGACTCTCGAGTCTTACCCTCTCTTTCTTTCGTATGTCAAATTCTAGATGGGTCAGCTTCCACCCCCTCCACGTAGACCTTATGTTTTTGGACTCTCTACGTACGACCAGAGACCGGCTTGATTTCGGTTACGCACCACGTCCCTGGTACACACAGTTCTTCTTACCGGATCTCACACGAAGATTCCCAGCCCCTCGACATGACGCAGCTCCAGCTCAGGCAGCATCTCCACCACCACCACCACCAGCGGAGGACCCGGTCGAGGCAGAGGACTCAGACCCAGAGGAGGAACCCGAGCCTGATTATGTACCTGGAGCCTGGAGCAGATTCATCAGAGGAGGAGGATCCCGAAGAAGATATACTAGAGGGTGAGGAGCAGCAGTAGACAGTCGAGCGGTCGTATAGTGGAGATTTCTTTTGTTTAGTAGTTAGTCGCCTCATTTTGAGTTGTACCACTGAGTAAGCGGCAGCGCTCCTCAGTGTAGGTTGAGATTTTGATTCTGTACATGCACTTTCATCAGATATTGGTCCAATTCAGTATACAGAGGGCCATTTATGTACACATATATTACCTTTATGTCTTGGTTATGTTTCTATTATTATATAAGTATTCCAGTACATGGTTTATTATATTAGGAACCTAATGTCATGGCTTGTTGAGTTTTACCCGTTTACTATATCCTATTCTGTATAGGTATATAAAAAAATAAAAATAAAAAGTGATGTTCCGAGTTGTTATCTTAACCATGGCAAGGTTGATAAATCGGATGTTACATTTTTGGTATCCGAGCAGTTCGGTCCAATTAAAGCCTGAGGACTAAGCCTGCTGTGTCTTCCCAAACCTTTCCTTCAGCCACTATGTGTTGATGTTTTCTTATGATCTGTTGTGCGCCGTTATTTCTTATAATAACTTGCATTTCAACGAGCCTGATCAACTCATTGGTTATGCAGGTATTAGAAGAAATCATGCCGCGACAATCCCATTCCGAGTCCGATCTCCAGAGCGTGCTAGAAGCTATTAGGGCTCAGGCGGAAGCCTCAGTCAGGATGGCTCAAGTAATGGAGGCCGGAAGAAACCAGCAGTTAGTAGTTAGCGAAGAGTCGCGACGTTATCAGGAATTCAAGCAACGTAACCCTCCAACTTTCTCTGGAGAATTAAATCCCGACGGGGCTGACGGATGGATTCAGGGTATCGAGCGAATCTTTGAGGATATGCCTTTCACCGATGCACAAAAGGTTAAGTTCGCTACTCGGGAACTGAAAGACCAAGCTGAGTCTTGGTGGGAGGTTGTCAAACCCATTCTTCAACCAACCGAGGAACAGATGATTTGGGAAAACTTCAAGGCAGCATTTTTCGAGAAGTACTTCCCAAGGACCCTGAGGGATGCAAAAGATAGGGAATTCCTTGACCTGATTCAAGGAAACATGTCGGTACTGGAGTATACGGCGAAGTTTGATCGTTTGTGCCGTTATTCAACAACTTACCGGTTGAACCCAGACGAGGAATGGAAATGTGTAAGGTATGAGCAAGGACTGAAGCCGGACCTCTATGACAAAATGGTTTCACACAACATCAGGAACTACGCCACCTTAGTCAATAGGTGTCTGGCCCAGGAAGAGGGTGCCCAGAGGAAAGCTGTGGCGGAGCAAGAGCTGGCCAAGAGGAAGCGTCAGGAGGACGCGGGGGGAAATCAGAACGTTCATACCCGGTCAATGGTGCCATATGGAAGACAATACCCGAAACGTCAACAGCAATTCTTTCCACGCCATAATCAATACAGAGCTCCCTTACCACAGGGACAGATTCAATTTCGCCCTCAGCGACAACAACAACCAAGGAGATTACCACCTCTAGCTAGACCTCAGGGGAATGTGCCACCTCATGGAAATCGTCAAGATGGACAGAGGAACGCGCCACTGGTTCCGGTGGCAGATCGACCCCTCTGTAGGGTGTGCGGGCTGAGACATCTTGGAAACTGTCCCACATGTTTCCGGTGTGGTCAAACTGGTCATTTTGCAAGGAATTGCGGACAGGGAGGAAATCCGGGGTCACAGCGTCAGGCCCGAGTATTTGCAGTTACGACAGAGCAAGCCGAAGCTTCGGGAGAGTTGATCCAAGGTGAGTGCATTATGTCGAATATCCATTTAACGGTGTTATATGATTCTGGTGCAACACATTCTTTTATTTCTAATACATGTGTTGAGAGACTTAAGTTACCAGTCACGACAACCCCATATACTTTAACCGTGACTACCCCAACCTCTTCTCAAATTAATACTTCATCTTGTGTGCATGACTGTTCTTTTGAAATATTAGGAAGGACCTTTAAAGCTAACCTTATATGTATTCCCTTGGTAGGCTTAGATATTATTCTAGGAATGGACTGGTTAAAGTTAAATAGAATTACCTTAGTTTGTGAAACCAAAACCATTCTTTTTCCCGATGACCTCCAGAATAGAACCAATAACATAGAATCTCCCCTTAGTTCCCATATACCCCTATACTGTTGTAAGGTAAATGCTCAGGAATACCTTATGTTCGCTTCAAGTACAACCGCCAAGGATCAGCAAATTGGAGATATTCCAGTCGTCTGCGACTTTCCTGAAGTATTTCCGGACGAGATTCCTGATTTTCCTCCGGAACGAGAAGTAGAATTCAAGATCGAACTAGTACCAGGAGCAGGACCGATTTCAGTTGCTCCATATCGAATGGCACCTCCGGAACTTAAAGAACTGAAGACGCAACTAGAAGACCTACTGGAGAAGCGTTTCATACGACCAAGTGTGTCACCATGGGGAGCACCAGTTCTGTTCGTGAAGAAGAAGGATGGTTCGATGAGATTATGTATAGACTACCGGCAGCTGAACAAGGTCACCATCAAGAATAAGTACCCATTACCACGGATAGATGACTTGATGGATCAATTACAAGGAGCCAAAGTATTCTCCAAGATTGATTTACGATCTGGATATCACCAGATAAGAGTACGGGAGTCGGATATTCCTAAGACAGCTTTTAGATCAAGATATGGGCATTTTGAATTCACAGTAATGTCATTTGGACTTACAAATGCTCCAGCTGTTTTCATGGATTATATGAACCGGGTGTTTAGGGAATATCTGGACAAGTTTGTGGTGGTGTTCATCGACGATATTCTAGTTTACTCAAAAACAGAGGAGGAACATGCTGAACATCTAAGACAGATTTTGAGAATTTTGTCGAAAAAGAGACTATATGCCAAACTTTCAAAATGTGAATTTTGGTTAAAGGAAGTACAGTTTTTGGGGCATGTAGTATCTCAAAAGGGAATAGCAGTAGACCCCGCTAAGATCAAGGCCATTATGGATTGGGAAAGACCGACGACTGCCACGGAGATACGAAGCTTCTTAGGATTGGCAGGTTATTATCGGAGATTCATACAGGGATTCTCTCAGATCTCCGCACCGATGAAAAAGTTAACTAAGAAGAACACGTCCTTTGAATGGAATGAGGCATGTGAGCAGAGCTTCCAGGAGCTGAAAAAGAGATTGGCATCGACTCCGGTGCTGACCCTACCAGATTTGGAGCAATCTTTCGAAGTTTATTGTGACGCATCCGGACGAGGCCTAGGATATGTACTAATGCAACAAGGTAAACCAATAGCATATGGGTCTCGTCAGCTTCGACCACACGAGCTCAACTATCCAACACATGATCTGGAGCTAGCAGCAGTCGTATCAGCCTTGAAGATGTGGAGGCATTATCTCTTTGGAACAAAGTTTGAAGTTTTCTCAGACCACAAAAGCCTCAAGTATTTGTTTGACCAAAAGGAACTCAACATGAGACAACGTCGCTGGATGGAATTCCTTAAGGATTTCGATTTTACGTTACATTACCACCCTGGTAAAGCTAACGTAGTAGCAGACGCTCTAAGTCGAAAATCCTTGCATGCAGCACGAATGATGATTAAAGAATTGGAGTTGGTATAACAATTCGGAGAATTAAGCCTTGATGTGAAGCCGACACCTACAAGCATCAAATTTGGTCATTTAGTCATTTCCAGTGAATTTAAGAGCAGAATTGAGCAGGCACAGAAGGACACGCATAACAAAGACTTCCAAGAGACGATACAAGCAGCTCAACAAGGAAAGATTAAAGGATTGGAGCAAGGGATTGATGGAATTTGGAGATTTGAAAAGCGTATATGCGTGCCAAATGTCAAGGAACTCCGAGAAGACATATTACGTGAGTCACACAAGAGCCATTTTACCATACATCCGGGAATGACAAAGATGTACCATGATCTTAAAGAACGGTTTTGGTGGCCCGGAATGAAGAAGGATGTGGCTCAATACATTGGGAAGTGTCTTACCTGTCAACGGGTAAAAACAGAACATCAGAGGCCAGCTGGAATCCTGAATCCCCTTCCTATCCCGGAATGGAAATGGGAGCACATTACCATGGATTTTGTGTCGGGATTGCCTCTTACACCAAGAAAATTGGATGCAGTTTGGGTAATTGTAGACCGATTAACCAAATCGGCACACTTTCTGCCAATTCGGATGACATATCCATTGGAAAGACTAGCTAAGTTATACATTGACTAGATCATCAGACTACATGGTACCCCTACTTCGATCGTCTCTGATCGCGACCCGAGGTTTACATCCAAGTTTTGGGGAGCATTGCAACGAGCTTTCGGAACAAAATTGTGTATGAGCACCGCATATCATCCTCAGACCGACGGGCAATCAGAACGGACCATCCAGACATTAGAAGACATGCTCAGAGCAATGGTATTGGAAATGCCTGGAAGTTGGGATTCACACTTACCATTGGTAGAGTTTGCTTACAACAATAGTTATCATGCTAATATTGGTATGGCTCCATATGAGGCACTCTACGGCCGAAAATGTCAGTCACCATTATGTTGGAATGATTCTGGAGAAGGACAAGTTCTGGGACCAGACCTGGTGCAACAAACCACAGAGAAGATCAAGATGGTGAAGGACAAAATGCAAACGGCTCAGAGCAGACAAAAATGCTATGCAGATAAGAGACGACGGGAATTAGAATTCAGCGAAGGAGATCACGTATTTCTCCGTGCAGTACCTACAACAGGCATAGGTAGAGCCCTCAAAACCAAAAAGTTAAACCCAAGGTTTGTGGGACCATTCTAAATTCTTCAAAAAGTCGGACCCTCAGCCTATCAATTAGCTCTTCCACCGAACCTATCTAACCTACACAATGTTTTCCATGTCTCTCAACTGCGAAAGTATCAGGCGTCACCTGAACATGTATTAGAACCAGAAAATATTCAGTTAAAGGATAACTTGACATTTGAACTCCCTGCCACAAAGATAGTAGACTATCAAACTAAGCACACACGCAATAAGGAGATACGCCTGGTCAAAGTTGCTTGGGGAAACAAATTGCTAGAAGATTATACGTGGGAACTTGAGTCGGAAATACGTGAGAAATACCCGCACCTTTTTAATGATTAGACAGGAAATTTCGGGGACGAAATTTCTTTTAAGAGGGGTAGATTATAACACCCTTGCCTTAAACATATTATTTAATAATTATTAGTTAGAAATTAACAACTAATTATCAATATAATTATTGCGATAATTTTGTATGAGGTATCATTATTACGTTTATAACATAATTACATACGTGTATTAAACAATAAAGTGACCCTTTGAGTATCATTAAAGAGAAAAATAGGTCAAACCATACTCACCCGATTATCACCAAATTTACCACACCTATCCTACACATTTTTCTTGACCACCCTATAGGTGAATATACACCATCACACCACTCGGAACCATAAAACACTCACATCTTATTTTTCCCGGAGTATCAGCGTACGTGGCTTGTGCAGAGAAGTCATCTGACTTCTTTTTGGTGCCTCGGAGTTTTGCTGGAAGCCACGACCTGCTAGCCCTGACTCCACCTTGTAACACGACCTACTTGCACCATGAGACGGAGCCACCACCAGCTTGAGCTTCCTTCGAAGGAGGGAAAGCTTTCTTTATAATTAGAAAAGCTTCGTGTAATTGAAAGACACAAACACTCCGAACACTCACGTTACTCTGTAAAAATCAATTCAGACAAAACTCTTCGTTACGTTCCCTCGTTCATTTTCACAAGTGAGTTGCTTTGTTCTTCTTCTTTCAATAAAATGAAATCTGATGCATGTTTATGTTCTTTATTCAATTGCAAGTTAGAAATATATATTTTAACGAAGATGTTGTCAACCATAAGTTACTCTGTTTATAGTTATGCCTGCAACTCTTCCATGTTTAAACTAATCTGATGATTTTTACATATGCTCCTGATGTCCACAAATCCAACATGTATGATTCTCTGAGTTTCTGAATTTGGTTAGTATTCGTTCATGTATGTGAACACAGTCTGTTAACTAAAAGCACGAGAATCTGATTCCAAATAGCCCTGCAACCATTCAAAAGTAATTAGTAATATGTTTATAGGTATGCAGGTGTTAGAATAAACTATAAAATGGTTTCTAGATTCTGTATGTGAGTATTTCTTTGAAATTTGAATGATTATCTATCTGATTCCATGATTTCATAAGCCTTAAGAATAATAAATGATGATAAGAAGATTTAATAGTTTAGATAGAAATTGGAGTTAGAGAGATACATACCTGGAAACTACTTCATGCACTACGTACATAGAGTAGGCGTTGCGGGCAATGCACGGGCGCGGGGCGCGCAGACGCAGGACGCACACGGGCGCGGGGCACGCAAGGCACGCGGACGCAGGACGGGCACGGGCGCGGGGCGCTCGGGCGCGCGGGGCGCGCAGACGCAAGACGCGCGGGGCGCGAGACGCAGGATGCACGGGCGCGGGGCGCCCGGAGCGCGCGGGGCGCGGGAGGCGCAAGACGCGCAGGGCGCGAGGCGCGCTGGGAGCGCAGGGCGCGGGCGTGCGAGGCACGCAGGGCGCCGGGCGCTGGGAATCGCGCAGTCGTGGCCTGCCATGCGCTGCGTCGATTCCTGGTGCACCGAAGCTAGATCAATTTCTATAATTTATTTTTATAATCAATAAACTAAGAAATAATTATATAAACTACGAAATATTTTATAATTATTTCTTAAAACTAGTAGTAATAATTATTTCTTAAAACTAGTAGCAGTATGAGCGAATTATTAAATATACAGAACAGGCAATACGAGTATATATATATGTATCTATGTACTGTGAGAACTGAGAAGCTTATAACTAAATCAAACATAAACTACTATTGCTATGCAACGATGTTATTACTCAATAGTATTACTGGGTGATCACGATATCTGCTGCTGTTATATACTGAATCTGTAAATTAGAGTGATAATATGAAATGGTAATGCTATTATATAAGATTGTACTCATGCATGATGGTTGTACTGTCCTTGAGGTTGTTTTATGGATTGCATGAACAACTCGGTGGAATTCCTGGAATTGTCCGGACGAGTACCCGAGGATGCTACATGTGTTTGTTAAATTATAACTGCTGCTCGTTATATCCGTTTGATTGAATTTCTGGTTAGCTTGGATCCAGCCATCTAATCGACTAGATAGTGGTGCATTGGACCTACGGGACATGTGGACTAGATGGCAGAGGATTCCTTGACACGAGACACCTCCGAATCAAGGAACCTTTAAAGTTTAGGCGAGAACGGAGTTGTGGTCAAGGTCAAGACTTCCCGGTCTAGGACTCAGAGCATATTTGAGGGACACATAGTCCCGACTTGCATAAAATACCACGGCCGGGCCGTGATGCCGAATTGTGTTATCCGAGGAGTTAGAATTTCCATGGCTGGGCCATGATGCCGGACTTGCAATCCGAGGATTTTTTTTTATGACCGGATACACATTTGAGGTTTATAGTGTACACTTACATGAAAAGTGGAGAAAACTGCTAACCTTCAATTCAACGAACGAAGAAGTATTCCAATGTGAGGCGTGGACCAGTGGACTCGTAGTACGGCCTACGAGGAAATTGTGGAACCAACCTTATAGTTGATATTTACGTAGGTTGCTAGAAATGCGAGAACCTAGTGAAAAAACGTAGACTCCCATAGAAACGGATCCTTAAGATGTTTGATCAATCAAGGTAAGGACTCATAGTTTTGGAACTAGTACCACCCTTTGAAAAGAAAGAGTATTACTTTGATTGACTAGAATTTTCATACGAGCACGTTGATCCGTGTGCTTTACGCAACTCACTAAGACTCTCGAGTCTTACCCTCTCTTTCTTTCGTATGTCAAATTCTAGATGGGTCAGCTTCCACCCCCTCCACGTAGACCTTATGTTTTTGGACTCTCTACATACGACCCAGAGACCGGCTTGATTTCGGTTACGCACCACGTCCCTGGTACCACACAGTTCTTCTTACCGGATCTCACACGAAGATTCCCAGCCCCTCGACATGACGCAGCTCCAGCTCAGGCAGCATCTCCACCACCACCACCACCAACGGAGGAGGACCCGGTCGAGGCAGAGGACTCAGACCCAGAGGAGGAACCCGAGCCTGATTATGTACCTGGCGAGCCTGGAGCAGATTCATCAGAGGAGGAGGATCCCGAAGAAGATATACTAAAGGGTGAGGAGCAGCAGTAGACAGTCGAGCGGTCGTATAATGGAGATTTCTTTTGTTTAGTAGTTAGTCGCCTCATTTTGAGTTGTACCACTGAGTAAGCGGCAGCGCTCCTCAGTGTAGGTTGAGATTTTGATTCTGTACATGCACTTTCATCAGATATTGGTCCAATTCAGTATACAGAGGGCCATTTATGTACACATATATTACCTTTATGTCTTGGTTATGTTTCTATTATTATATAAGTATTCCCAGTACATGGTTTATTATATTTGGAACCTAATGTCATGGCTTGTTGAGTTTTACCCCGTTTACTATATCCCTATTCTGTATAGGTATATAAAAAAAAAAAAAAGTGATGTTCCGAGTTGTTAATCTTAACCATGGCAAGGTTGATAAATCGGGATGTTACAACATATGCTCCCCCTTAGTGAGACATTCTTCTTTTTGTTGAGGAACCATGTGCTCTTCTTGATTTTCAATGACAAGAGACGTTGAGTTTGGCAAAAGAATGTCTTCTTCTTTTTCAGAGGTATCATGCCCAAACGGAGCATCACACTTGAAAACATACTCATCCACATCAAGAGATGGATTCTCTTCAAAGAACTTGTCGATGTCCGTTGTTATCACAGATGAGAGATTAGTAGAAGTAGAAGTAGAAGAAAGAACATGTGGGCCAGAAGTTACCTTTTTCAAAATAGGAGAGAGTGACTTCTTTTTCTCATTATCCTTGACATCATCAGCAAAAGGTACTCTTTTTCTTATTAAGAATGATTGATTTGGAAAGACGAGATAAGATGTTGGACACATGAATTCAAATCTTTCCATGTCCATCTTTTTGTCCACAAAAATTTGAGTGAGTATTCTTCCATAAGGAAGAGTCGAATTTTTATTCTTGTAGAATCAATCATAAACTCAAAAAGTAATCTTCCAATGTTGACCTTGATAGAGATAAAAAGAAAGAATATTAACATATTGATTCTCTTGGGCTCATGTAGTTGTTTGATTCCTTTGTAGGGAGTAATACTTCCCTAAAAACTTGTAGTAGAATCTTTGCCATTGGACACAAGTGATGCACTTTGATAGATAGATGATGTATCTTATGGTTAGTGCACATAATTCTTGAAACATCTTCTTCATCAATCTTTTCATCATTGAACCATCTAGGCTTGTTGGTTATGATCACAACGTTATCTTCCAAATCAAAAAACACGAAAGAATGTGTTTTCGGAGACATTGAAAGGATGGCTTCCAATGTTTCTTACCCATCCGTAGTGGTGATCAAGCTTTAGAGAAGAATAGAAAGCCTTAACAGCCGTCAGATAGATTGGTTCATCCTCCATAATCAAAGAAAGGAGATTCCTTTGACTACTTAGAATGTCTTTAAGCTCTGGCATCTTGTCAAGAGTCGGTTTTTGTAAAACCTTCTCAATGGATATATCTCTCATAAGAAAGAGTTGTTCAAATCTTTCTTGGGATTGTGGGTTAGAGAATACTCTCTTTTCAGCATCCATACCATATTTGATATTGCAAACGAAGTTCATGATGCTTAAGGGTTAATAGGATGTGTTTGAGGTTGTGTATGAGTTGGTGTATGTATGTATGTGTAGTGTAACACCCCGACTTTTATTAAGTCCTAATTAAGTGAGATTAAGGGTAATTGACCTTGATTAGGATTTAATTCGGTTTGGATGGATAAGTTTCTTCTAGTCAAACCCTTATGTGTGACGTGATTTAAGTGTGTATATATGTGTTCATTCTATACTATGTGAATTACGTGTGTAAATTATATGTCATGATAATTATGTGTATTTATGTGAGTGTTCATTGTGTGTGGAAGAATACGTTGGATGCATATATGAGTTTTAATTGGTATTTAGATGATTCATATGGTTAGAAATGATGATATAAAATATTTATATGAGTTACATGATGTTATTAGATAATATTAGTGTTATATATTATTATTTATTTTTTTATTTTATTTTATTTTATGTGCCTATGTGTGTATTTTAATTTATATTTAAATATTAGAAAAATTATATGAGCATTATAGTATTATTTGGGGGGATTTGGAGTGTTTTAGTAATTTAAGTGACGGTGGGCCCCACAATGACTCTTGACCTAGTCACTCCCTATATAAACACTAGTAACCCTCTCCAATTGAGAAAAACACTCTCCTCCTTCTTCTGAGCCGCCATAGCCATCTTTCTCTCAAGAGCTCCCTAAGCCATTGATACTCCAAACCACGAAACACCTATCAAACCTTACCCAATCCAGAAAATAAACTCATATTCTTAATCCTCTCATCAAGCCGGACCTTTTTACCGATTCCGTTTCTCCGTTTAGAGTCTCCGGCATCACCGGACCGTTCGTGGGGCTAGAGAGAGAGGTTTCCAACGAGAGCAACGTCGGGAAAGGGTTTCTCTTTGCATATTTCGAAATTATCTTCAAGAGGTAGGGGTTTAGGCATTCTATTTTCATGCATATTGATGATGATTTTATGAGATTAATGTGATGGTCGTTTTTCCCATTGGGGATTTTTGTGCCTTATTATTATTATTATTATTTTTATTATCATTATTATTATTATGATGATACATATGGTATATATATATATATGTGCGTATGGTCGCGTGAGCGAGAATGCTTGGCAGCGTGAGCATTCTAAATATATATATATTCCTGGCAGCGTGAGTATTTTATATATATATATATATATATATATATATATATATATATATATATATATATATATATATATATATAAATAAAAAGAAAAAAAAAAGACAGTTTACTAGTATATGTATATTACTATTACATATTATTATTACATAAACTTATACCTATTAGCATGTAAATTAGTTAATAATAGGTAGATAACAGGTAGAAATAATAATAATAATAATAATATGATAATGATAGTAATACTAATAGGGAAGATAATAATAAAATATTAACCCTAATAATAATAATAAAAGAATAATATAGTAAGAACAACAACATGTATAATATATGATATGTAATGATAATAGTAATAGTAACAATAACAGTATAGAAGACAAGATTGGTGATGAATAAAATATAAGAGTTTACAAGATACTTAAGGGTAGAGTACAAAGTACAAGTAAAACTAGAATAAAGTATAAGTAAGAAATAATAATAAAATAAACGAGATCATATGACATGAAAGGTATAAAAGCACTGAGAATAATATTTATAAGTAGTTGTATATCATGTTTATTTGATAAGGAGTTTATTTATTTATTCTCCATAATGTCAGAGCAAGTAAGTGTATGTGCTATGTTTATTCCATGATGTTAAAGAGTATAAATTGACATGTTTTTACCCTTTTATGTACCCTAATGCGTTCTACGACTTGTATAAATGTTATATATGATTTATGCATGATTTATATATGATTATATGAGCTATAAAGTACGTTTATATGTATGTTTAATTGCTATGATGTATATATAATTAATTTATGAGATATATATGTTATATTGAGTATATGTATTGCTTTTATGATGCGTTAAATTGTTTATGTGAGTATATGATATATATTATGATGAAATGATCTGAATGAATTAACTCTGTCACTCGGTAAAAGTTAAAAGATGTTCTGAAAGATATTCTGGTGCTCTGAAAGATCTCTGTTAACTCTGAAAGATTTCTGATAATTAAAAGACGTTCTGAAAGATCTCTGAAACTCTGAAAGATTAAAATACCATGTAGCCTTCAGCTTGTGATGAGTGTTGTAGGGAGAGGTGGCATCCTCGGCTGCAACTCCTTCACTTGAGGAAGGTGAACTGTACCCCCTCTTCCCGGTATGTTTTAGGATGAGCTCATGCCTAGGGGCCGGATTGTAGGAGTAAGGATGGGAGGGAGGCTTTGCCATGTCTGACAGATTTAAAGTAAAAGTTAATGATAAGATGCTCTGAAAGAAAGTTCTGATAAATGTTCTGTTATGTTATATTTTCCCTGATTGTGATAGAAGCACATAGTACACTACACATGGGCCTTTAATTATGATATGTTATATGTATTAATAAAATGAACAAGATGCACTTAGGTAAGACGTTCCGGGAAAAGATTGATTTCAACTTATATCCGAATTAAACTCATTCATGCTTCACTTATTTTATAATTAAACCTGGGGCGGCTTCCTCGACTGAGTCACTTCCCAGTGCTCACCCTATGTTTTTCCCACCTTTTAGAGGAGCAGACAGAGCAGGATGTTGGAGCACACGAGGAGCCCGTGCAGACTTAGTTTATGATATAGTTTCTTAGATATCAGAGACATATTTTATTTCCTTATCAGACGTTATGACTTTTATGCTTCCGCTACGTTTATTTATTTATTATGCTTTCTGAGTCCGGACCTTTGTTAGCCGGCAGCTATTTATTTACTCGTATTTATGGTGGAATCTCATAGGTCACAGTTTTGGCTTATGGGGTGAAACCTAGTATTTATTTCATGTTTGTTACTTGATGGGAGTTATTTATATGATGAAGTATTTTTAGTAGATGTTTGTATCGCTTATTATTATCGTTGTATTTATGCGCAAGGCCCTTATTTTCTATACCGCAAATGATTTTCGAAAATTTACTCCCGCCTATTTTCCGCGTATTATATTTTAAATATAAAGATAAAACATGATGACAGGAGGTAACCCTTATGAAATGGCCTAAAATGACTTAAGCGTTAAGGGCTATCTAGTAGGGTGTTACATGTAGCGCAAAAATAAAGAGGGATAGGAGTAGAAAAGAAATTGTTGTGTTTGATGGTTAAGGGATGAAAGAATATATATAGATGATGTGTGGAGGGTTAGGGTTGTGAATTATAGGAGGCAAAAAGAGAGGGAAAATCTCAAAAAATATTGTAAGGATTTTCCATGTGAATATCTCTCAAAAACTCTTGGAAATAAGGCATTGTATTTCAAGAAAGAATAAACAATATTTCCCAATATCATCATTTAATTTAAATGAAAATAATTTAAGAAAATAAAATTTATTTTTCATGAGAGAAAGAGAGAGAGATTTCGAATTTTATATATGTAGGTAACAGTGAGATAAATCTCAAAAAAAATATAGTGTGTGGAAATAAGGATATGTAAGGATTTACCATTAATGATCTCTTCCACCAAATCTAGATTTACTCTAGATAATATCCATTTAAATCCAAACGAGAATAATCTTAATTTTCAATATCATTATTTAAATAATAAATAACAATATTTGAAAAATTAAAATATATTCATCATAAATGCCAATATATGGGGCGCATAATTGGTCCAATATGGCTCATCTTGGATTTTAATTTTTCTTCCATGAGGTCCATGTAGAGACATGAGAGGCCCATTGACTTTATCAAAGCCCATAATTATTTTTGAGGTCCAATCATCTTAACATAAGCCTTTACGGCTTGCTTGAGGCCCAAAGCCCATAAGTAGTTCGAGACCCAATTAAGGCCCAAAACCTGTATGAGGCCCGAGGCCCATACGAAAGCCCATCAACTTTTCTTCATTACGGGTGGTCTTCATATAGTAATTAGCAATACTGTACACCCGGTTTCTTCAAATGATCTTCAGAAGGTCTTCAAATGAGGTTCAGAAAAATTTTCCGAAGCTCATATGTCTTCAAAAATTTTCTTCATAAAAGTCTTCTAGAAGTCTTCAAAAAATCTTCAAACACTTGAGACAAGCCCAAGGTCTTCAAAAAATCTTGAATTTTGGCCCATGATGAAGACAGGAGGAGCAAAATTTAGCCTTCAGTTGACTTTTTGTTGACTTCTGTAGTAGTTGACTTTTTTTGTTGACTTCTGACTGTTGGCATGTTGACTTTTCTTCATCTTCTTAAAACCTTACAAACTTTTGGGGTATACTTAAAGCTTTTTAATTTTCAAAAATATTTTCGAAAACAGTTTTTAAAAGCTCTTTAGGTTAAGTAAACCTTTCAGCGTGCTAAAACGATCTTCAGCTAAAGGTTTTCTAAATATATCTGACACTTGGTCTTCCGTACTCACAAACTTTAACTCAATATCGCCTTTCTACACATGCTCTCTTATGAAATGATGTTTAACATCAATATGCTTAGACCTAGAGTGCTGAATGAGATTCTTAGCCAAAGCTATTGCACTTGTGTTATCACACATAACAGGAATTTTATCATACCTGAGATTGTAGTCAAATAGCTGATTTCTTACCCATAAAATTTGTGTAACACATCCAGCAGCAGACACGTATTCTGCTTCAGCGGTTGAAAGTGCAATGGTATTTTGTTTCTTGCAACTCCATGTGATGAGTGCATTCCTCAAGAACACACAGCTATTTCATTTTTTTTTTATAAGGCTCGTAAGTACTAACTGTCTGGCCTATCATATTGATTTTTTAAAGATTATCTAGGGAGATGAACTTGTTGATATGCCCGATGAGGATGATGTTCACGTTGATGATCAAGTTGATGGAGGAGATGGAGATGGTGTCATCGACCGAGTGAACAATGATGTTGATGATCAAATATAGTTTAGAAAGCTTTGTAATAGTTTTATTTTAACTATAAAAACTTTTTCCTTTTCAACATATGTCCTTTTTTAGACAAGTCTTTTGTTTGCGATCTGTCTTAGTAGAACCGTTTTATAACTATGAATGTTAACATTTTATTGCTACTATGAATGTTAACATTTTATTGCTACTTTGAATGACCATATAATGTTTATTGATTGTGAGTTACTCATTTGCTTTTTGATCATAATCAAACTTTATTATTTTGAACCGTTCAATAACTGAATATTTGTGATGCTGACCGAGCATATTTATTTAAAAAGATACGAAATATGCCGACCGAGAATGAAAAACTATTTATGAATAGCTTTTAATCATTTATTCGAAGTATCTGAAACTTCAAGCACGTTATTATTTTACTAATTCATGATGATTTTATTGTAATCTGAGACTGATTGCTCGACTAATTAGTGTGGGAGACTTAGTGCTCGACCGAGTTGTATGAGAGACTTTTAGTGCTCGACCAATTTAGGGCGGGAGACTTAGTGCTCGACCGATTTATGAATGAGAGACTTAGTGCTCGACCATTTTTAAGAGTGGGAGACTTAGTGCTCGACCGATTTATGAATGAGAGACTTTGCTCGACCATTTTTAAGAGTGGGAGACTTAGTGCTCGACCGATTTATGAATGGGAGGCTTAGTGCTCGACCATTTTTAGGAGTGGGAGACTTAGTGCTCGACCGATTTATGAATGGGAGACTTAGTGCTCGACCATTTTTAAGAGTGGGAGACTTAGTGCTCAACCATTTTTAAGAATGGGAGACTTAGTGCTCGACCATTTTTAAGAGTGTGAGACTTAGTGCTCGACCGATTTATGAATGGGAGACTTAGTGCTCGACCATTTTTAAGAGTGGGAGACTTAGTGCTCGACCATTTAGGGGTGGAAGACTTAGTGCTCGACCGATCTTCTTGGGTTTGGGAAGAGTTTCCTCATTGTATATAACTTTGCAAAAGAATAACATCAATTGTATTATATATAACATCAATAAAATCATCACAATAATATACAATGTAGAAACGTTATTTGACTCAATAAAATTTAAAAGGTATTTAATAAAATTATAAGGTAGTTAATACCTAATAAACACGATTATAAATGATACTAATTATTGGTGGATTTCAAAACGTATAACTAAATTAATATGATGCAATTCATGATGTATTTATTTTCTTATTATTATTACTATTAAAGGGACTTATTATTATTGTAACGTGCGATGAAGAGAATAATAGATCTAAAATGGTAATAATAAATGTCTTTGAAGAGTGACAATGATAGAGTCTACCTAATTTGTAATAGGGTAATAAAAGAATAACTATTAACATTAGAATACCTGATACAATGAGCTTCTTCATGCTTCCATCGAATGTAATTGTGCTAGCTTTGTATCTTCTCTTTCAATATGAATTTATCTGTCTTAAAATATGACATATTAAAGGTCGCTCGTGCTTACTTACGACTACTACATCCTTTCATTTGCAGTGAAAATTATTTATACTTTTTAAAGTGACTTCAAGTTTCTCTCAGAGGTAATATTACTTAACAATACCATTTGACTCTTCACTACTCTTCACGTTTGATTATGCTTCTTCTACTTACACCATGAACCTCGTAATGCTATAGGTCAAAATGAAAATTTATTCAATTGTTTATATATCATATCGTCAATCATTAAAACCCGATCGATAAAAGGGTAGATGGAAAACTTGTTAACGACGAGTTAAAGTGTGTACTAGCATACTATCATATTGGTGGCCGCTAGCATGGAATATTTATTATTTGATTTTTACTCAGCAATCATATGCATGATATAATACACTATTGATGATCTTTTTTTATTTAGAGAAGACATTTTGTATGTGTTATTCAATGTACAAAAAATAGGAGAATAATGGTATGACATCACCTGGATTGTTGGCTCATTTGACATCGAGAAGAGTACTCTAATGAGCTTTTGTCGTTTTTGGTGGTTGTTGTTTGTGGTCTGGCTTGTTGTGCCGACCTTGGTGGGGTAGGCTTGTTTTACCTGCCCCACGGTGGGCGCCAATGTTCTGGTCCTTTCCGAGCACTTAGTCGACCGAGCACTTGGCCGACGTCAAATGCCAGAAGTCCGAACACAAGAGGAAGAACAAGAGTAGAAAGTATTTGTCATTCGACCTCCCTAGAGAAGTGTTTTGAGCTCTCTATTTAAAGAGTGATCGATCATCCCCCTCTTAATGTTGCTGTTGGATTATAGCCGTTGGGGGACGTTACAAGTTTTACTCCTCTTTAATGTTGTCCGTTTATAGCCGTTATATGGTCGTTGCAATATTTGTCACATATGTCTCATAAAAGTAACATTGAACCGACTTTATTAGGCCTAGTCCACTACAATTACTATTACTACCATATTATTATTATTACTACTACTTTAATTTTATTATTACTTCTCTAATTTTATTATTATTATTATTATTATTATTATTATTCATTATTCTCATCATCATCATCTTCATCCGTATTCACTCTTCACTCCAAATCCTAACTAAACAAAAAAAATATACTTATTACTATCTATCCTAAACGCCTAAATTATCAAAATCTTATATCGTCAATTTTATCAAATGTCTTCACATAATATAATTTTCTCTTTTTTTTTCTTTTACACTCATAAAATAATTCTTTATACATATTATCATATACCAAAGTCTTAGCTAATTCAATATTATTGTCGGTTATGAAACTACTCACTGTAAAATTATCAACCTTTTCTAAACTAAACTTGTGGCATGATTATATTGTCCTGACAAGTTAATATCACCATACGTGTTCTCATAATGATTTTTAACTTCATCACACACATATGCACCTTATTCATATACTTTGGCTCAAATTAGCTATAATTATCTATTATGTATTATGTATGTGACCATAAATTACATGTACATACTATGTAATAACTTTCACGTATCTATTATTTAATTAATTAGCTATATTGTTCATAATACAAGAAAAGAAACAATAACACCTTGTATAACATGCCAATAAATTACATAGCAAGAAAGTCATGAAAATCCCTACCTCAAAAGCTTGAAGATGTAGACAAAAGCTCCTAGACAAAAGCTCTTAGACAAAATTCCTCTCGTCTTTCTCTCTCTTTCTTTTTAGTGTTTAGAAAAACTCCCCTACTGACTCCTCCTATGAGTATTTAAATAGTGAAGTGATGGGTAAACTTTCTCTAAAAAAATTAGGGTTTTGATTTAATTGGTGAAATGATAGAGTTGATTAGTATCCATTATACTCCTACATTTTATCTGTATATATATATCATATCAATTACCTACATATATCTAACCTATATATAACTAACGTGTATATATATATATATATATATATATATATATATATGAAATCTATATTAATTGATATTATTTCCTTCCAAATTACGATATGCATATATATTAACTACATATCGTACCTACATATATATAGGAAATGCGATTTCTATATATATATATATATATATTAATCACCTATACATGTTTATATATATATGGAAATCTATATTAATTAATATTATTTCTTTCCTAATTACGATATGCATATATATTAACTACATATCGTACCTACATATAAATAGGAAATGTGATTTCTATATATATATATATATTAATCACCTATACATGTTTATATATATATATATATATATATATATATGGAAATCTATATTAATTAATATTATTTTATAAATCAATTTAATCTTATTACCACAAATTAATAAAAGCCCTAAAATTTGAGGATGTTACATGATCATTCTTAAATTACATCTCCCAAAATGTGCACGTATTATAAGTGCTGCAAATGACATATTCAATGTCCTAAAATAGATACAAGTCTATCTCTAATATAGTTAATCACGATAAATCCTAATTGATACAAGACTATCGGAAATGATGCTAATTGATACTGTGTTACTTTGTTTTAAAAAAAAAAACTGATCTACTACTCATTCTTAAAATGACAATTAAGTGTATTTAAAAGAGTGGATTGGTGGATATTTAATTATTAAATTATTTATTATCTAGCTAACCTACGGTACAATACACACACACACATATATATATATATATACATATGATATAACAAACAAACATTTTATTGTGATTACTTATTTATATATTAACATGTAGATATATTTTATTTACACAAAACATACTTTATTTTGTAAAATAACTAAATTTTATCCAATAAATAAATCAACTAAGAGAGTCCTAAAATTGAGGATGTTACATTTCCACCCTCCTAAAAAAAAAAGAATTTGTCCTCAAATTCATTACCACATAAATATACAAACACTGATCATATATACACTATCAAACAACACCACATGCAACCATTCTCCTTGCGGAGACTTAGCGGAAAGTTCACACGGGTTTGCAAACGTCCAACCCGAAAAATCGAGCTGCATAACAATTAATCCACATGAGTGGTCACAAACTAGAAATCAAACTCATTTTTTTAAAAAACCCAAGTTAGTCCCCAAGTCCTAGTAGTTCAAAACACATCTACTTTCTCGATCTACAAAAACCAAGCATATAGCTCAAAACTTTTTCGCTTGCAACCGAAGGCAATTTTATGCTCTTAGAAACACTCTAAAATTCTCACATTCACTTCAATCAAAACATATTTTCTTTATTCCTAACATATTTAATCGCATAAGTTTTCACAAAACATATAGAGGAACAACTTTCCAAAACTTTATTCAACTTATATTGTCCTGTTATTTAGAAAATCATCTACCCATGTCCACAACGCAGGTTTTCAAAACCCACAAAAACCATGAAAAACATATTGAACCCTACGATGCATGATTACAACCGTCGTATTAAGAAATTCCAGAGAGATTTTCAAAACAACATTAAATCATTACAAAACTAGTTTTCACAGAAAAACTTATTTTGATCTTTGCAAGTTAATGATTGTAAAAAGGGTCTTAAGGAACTTCATCCCTTAAATTTGATAGGGTATGGAATCATTCTCTAAAACCAATGTTGAAAATAAAACATCACTTAAGCAAACTTTTGAAATTACTTGAAATCAAAAAGATGTGGCGAAAACATCTTCGAACTACATCCAAAGCCACTATGTGGGACAAGCTTTCAAAAACAAGATGGGTATGATGAAACTAACTCTCACATGGCTCCTCAAAGATTCTCTTGGGTCTTACTAATGGCATGCGTGAAAAAAAATGCTCTTTCTTAACTCTTAAGGGTAGGAATATAATGTTTAGGGGACTACTAGCACCTGAGGTCAGGTAGAGTTAGGGAATACGTTTAGTGGCTTGTGACGACAGGGTATATATATGGGTACATATATGAGAAGACAAAAAGGTTTCTAAAGAGCAATAGGTCATTACTGGGAAGTGTTGTCTGTCTCTAGGATCATGCAAACGGTGTAGAGGAGGAAAGGCTTTTTCTCTGCTCATAGTTATTGGAGGGTAGTGTTTGGGAAGCTTAGAATCGGGATATGGTATGACACTGTCGGGGAATATTCTGGTAGTTAGTGGTGATACGGTATCTTCGGCTGTAAGGGCTCATATCTTCTAATGTACGAGAGTGAGGTACCTAGAGGTTTAAAGACTTACATCTATCAATGTATGTGAGGGCGTAAGGTATTTCCAAAAAGAAAGAGGGTTCAGCTAGAAGGACATGATTATTCATAAGCGTCATCCCATCATGACTACAGAACAGGTCGAAGTAAAACACTCTTTTGTTTAATGAAATATGAAATGAAGTCAATTGCAAAGACATCCTTTCGAAAGTATGAGCGGAAGACATGTTTGAAAACATACATTTTAGTTTCCATGTAAAACCTTTTCGAAAACTTTTTTTTTTGTCTTAATCAAACAAGGGTGCAGTTATCGCACAAGAAAACATATAGAAGTCATGATTAACCAAAGACGGGCAACCATCAGTGGCTAACTAGTTAAGGCAACCAACTATAAACTAAGGTCGACTACCCTTAACTAACCTCAACTAGGCCTTAGTAAAACTACAGGTAGTTCAACCTTAAGCCTGGACATGGTTTCACACAACATCCCATTGTACTTTCGCACAACATGGATACATACAACGATGATTTACGTTAGTCATCACCACAAACATGGTAGAACCAAACAATCTACGAACACCTACTCCGAACGATAGGTGTTTCAAGGGTGTCAACGGTGTCGGTGGCGAGGACTTCTTCCGAATGTCTGGGTGAGAGGAATCCAGTTGCGAAGACACCAACACCTTGCATTGTCTACTCGTATGAAGGCGACACGAACAAACTTCTGTTCTTCCGTGCATGGCGTGTCGGTGACGTACTCCTCTATCCAGTTGCTAACGATGCTCGGGTTGAGGGATCCTACAAACGCAAAGGGGTTGATCGTGCTGACTTCAAGAAGCGTCGAGGCATCCCATGCTTCCTTCCAGGTTGTTCACGTCAGATTCTCCTTCCTAATCTAGGTGATCATTCTCATGTCTTTGGGGGATGATCTGCTCCTGTTGAAGCTCCTACAGCAACTCATTCACTCCACAAGGTATACAACACGTTCCTACTATGTCTTATTGGAGTCCTCAGTCCCTATACACACAAAACACAACCATCGAGTTGGCCAGACTCAACGTTTGGTTTGAGAATGCATAGCTACTGCAACACACAACTTGACATCCATGCATTTCTATCCTGAAGGTTGCCATACAGGCCAAACCTTAGAAGCATGTCTAACTAACGTACTATGCAACAAAAGCATAGAAGGTCCAATCCTCAAGCCCCAAAAGGATTGACCGGCTCTGATACCAAATGTAACACCCTAGAAATTAGCCCTTAATGCTTAAGTCATCTTAGGCCAATCATCAAGTGTCACGTCCTGATTTCATAGCTTGTTCCTTTCTTTTAAAAATAATATACGCGGAAAATACGTGGGAATTTATTTTCGAAAATATAATATCGTGAAAATAGGGGCAATCGTCAATATATAAACGCTAGATATGACCATACACAATATATCTATGTAATATATACATGCAATACAACTTTAACTTTAAATATACATCACAAATATTCCCAAATACAAGAATCATAACAATTATTTAATATAACATATTACTAATATAAATATCGTCGACTAACAATGGTCCGATCTTAACTAAGGGTAAAACACATAAATAAGGGAAAAGCGTATAAAACAACGGAAACTCTAAGCGCCATCGTCTCAGCTACGGGTGTCTTTGACGTTGGTATGGCGGCTCCCTCCAGCGGTAGATCGTCTAAGCTCCTTTCAAGCGTACGGACCCTCAAGTCCTTCAGCATCCTACCAGAGCTCTCCATCTAGAGATGGTACGGAATAGGGGTGAGAAACTATAATTTCTCAGTAAGGTATGCACACATAAGTGTCATCGTATCCATCTCCGCCACTTCGAGTTTTTTGTGAAATTGTGATCATACATAAAGACTTGTTCAATTTTAAGTTAAAAAATTCCTTTAGTCGAAGTGGATGACTTTTAATCATGCTTCTTAATAACATACTAAACATGTTATGCATTGAACATATTCATAATAAAAATTCACATAACACTTCATTCACAAGGCAGTTAGTCACATTATACATTTTTATAACTTCTTAATTCATTCTTGTCTTTAACTTTAACTTTATTTTACTTTACTTTAACTTTACTTTAACTTTAACTTTGCTTTACTTTACTTTAACTTTAACTTTAACTTAGTCCATATGGACCTCCCTCAACTTCTTTCTTTCTTGGTAATGAGCTCATACCGTGGCCGTCGCCACCTTGGGTTCCCTTTCGGGAGAGGGGTACTTTTGATGGGAGTCACCTTCCCTTACCGAAGGATCGTCAGCATCATCTTGGCTAGAATCACCTCCCCTTACCGGAGGATCATCTCTTTACTTTTCTTATAATCTTTAAGTATCTTTACATTTAACTTTGCATAAACTTAAAATGCAATCATCATCAAACATGTAAAATATACTCTTTAACATCATGGAATAAACATAGCACATACACTTACTTACTCTGACACCATGGAGAATAAATAAATACAACTCCTTATCAAAAAAACATGACATATAACTACTTATAAATATCATTCTTAGTGCTTCCATACCTTTCATGTCATAGGATCTCATTTATTTTATCGTTATTTCTTACTTTACACTTTATTCTAGTTTTACTTGTACTCTTTAGTCTACCCTTAAGTATCTTGTAAACTCTTATATTTTATTCATTCTCTAATCTTGTCTTCTATATTTTCATTATTATCATCATATATCAGATATTATCTCATATACTTATATATATCTTATTTAATATTCTATTGAATTGTTCCTAATGTTATAAAGCCAACATAATATCTTATTATCATAATTACTATTACTATTGTTGTAGTTATTACTAAATTATTAATATTTTTATGATACTTAATTAACCTTATCTTAGCACGGTCAATCATCATTCCTATTTTTTTTTATATCATCATTAGTCTCATAATTATTATTATTATTATAATTATTTCTCATATTACCTTTCCTATTAACATTACTATTACTACCATATTATTATTATTACTACTACTTTAATTTTATTATTACTTCTCTAATTTTATTATTATTATTATTCATTATTCTCATCATCATCATCCGTATTCACTCTTCACTCCAAATCCTAACTAAACAAAAAAAATATACTTATTACTCTATATCCTAAACGCCTAAATTATCAAAATCTTATATCGTCAATTTTATCAAATGTCTTCACATAATATAATTTTCTCTTTTTTTTTCTTTTACACTCATAAAATAATTCTTTATACATATTATCATATACCAAAGTCTTAGCTAATCCAATATTATTGTCGGTTATGAAACTACTCACTGTAAAATTATCAACCTTTTCTAAACTAAACTTGTGGCATGATTATACTGTCCTGACAAGTTAATATCACCATACGTGTTCTCATAAGAATGATTTTTAACTTCATCACACACATATGCACCTTATTCATATACTTTGGCTCAAATTAGCTATAATTATCTATTATGTATTATGTATGTGACCATAAATTACATGTACATACTATGTAATAACTTTCACGTATCTATTCTTTAATATAATTAGCTATATTGTTCATAATACAAGAAAAGAAACAATATAACCTTGTATAACATGTCAATAAATTACATAGCAAGAAAGTCACGAAAATCCCTACCTCAAAAGCTTGAAGATGTAGACAAAAGCTCCTAGACAAAAGCTCTTAGACAAAACTTGTCTCTCTCTCTTTCTTTTTAGTGTTTAGAAAAACTCCCCTACTGACTCCTTCTATGAGTATTTAAATAGTGAAGTGATGGGTAAACTTTCTCTAAAAAAATTAGGGTTTTGATTTAATTGGTGGAGTGATAGAGTTGATTAGTATCCATTATAATCCTACATTTTATCTGTATATATATATCATATCAATTACCTACATATATCTAACCTATATATAACTAACGTACGTGTGTGTATATATATATATATATATATGAAATATATATTAATTGATATTATTTCCTTCCAAATTACGATATGCATATATATTAACTACATATCGTACCTACATATATATAGGAAATGCGATTTCTATATATATATATATATATATATTAATCACCTATACATGTTTATATATATATGGAAATCTATATTAATCAATATTATTTCTTTCCTAATTACGATATGCATATATATTAACTACATATCGTACCTACATATAAATAGGAAATGCGATTTCTATATATATATATATTAATCACCTATACATTTTTATATATATATGGAAATCTATATTAATTAATATTATTTTATAAATCAATTTAATCTTATTACCACAAATTAATAAAAGCCCTAAAATTTGAGGATGTTACATAATCATTCTTAAATTACATCTCCCAAAATGTGCACGTATTATAAGTGCTGCAAATGACATATTCAATGTCCTAAAATAGATACAAGTCTATCTCTAATATAGTTAATCACAATAAATCCTAATTGATACAAGACTATCGGAAATGATGCTAATTGATACTGTGTTACTTTGTTTTAAAACAAAACTGATCTACTACTCATTCTTAAAATGACAATTAAGTGTATTTAAAAGAGTGGATTGGTGGATATTTAATTATTAAATTATTTATTATCTAGCTAACCTATGGTACAATACACACATACATATATATATATATATATATACACATATGATATAACAAACAAACATTTTATTGTGATTACTTATTTATATATTAACATGTAGATATATTTTATTTACACAAAACATACTTTATTTTGTAAAATAACTAAATTTTATCCAATAAATAAATCAACTAAGAGAGTCCTAAAATTGAGGATGTTACAACTATTAGCTAATCAACGGCTAGTCGTAGCCGAATGATTGCAGGATTTCGACTACGACTAGGAGGGAAATCGGCTGAGGTGGAGAGCGGTTGCCGAGCGGTTGCGATATTTGTGGGGAAGTGCTAAAGAAGTGGAAAGTGAGAAAATGGGTGAGTAAAATAAGGCGAAAAAAGAGGACGGAGGAGCATTAAGCTGAACGTGAGAAGTGGAGCCAGGTTAAGCGCAAGAAAGGATCAAAATGCTAAAGGCTATATAAATGGAGGCGGTTGATGAAGATAGGGACACCAGAATCAACATAACAGCCTTGTTATTTGTTTTTAGTCGTTTTCTTACTGTTATTTCAGTTTACTTAGGAGTAGATGTAGGTAGAATTATTCTTATCTTTGGTGTATTTGCAAGTTTGTTCGCATTCTTATCTTCCATATCATTTATCATCATCATTTCCCACATAAAATATTGCTCTTTTCTCTTGAGATATTTAGGGAACTTACAGCTGAGAATAAGATTCCCATTCTCGGCGCAATCGCCTCAAGTAATAGGGATCATTAGGTTGTTGTTCTTCGGCTGATAATTCTCGTGATAATTAGCCGAAGCCTTTTTGTGCGACAACATAATTGGCACACCCGGTGGGACCCACGGGAAGAATATCACAGAAAAGGTAGGCCTCGACCATCCTTGGCGGATGCAGTTAAGGTTTGGCGATTTTCAGAGATGAGCTCATCGACAAACGCTGGTACACCTACGCCTAAGGGCAAAACTGATGCTACTACTAGCGCCACGACATCTGGAATGGGTAGTGAAGGGCCCATAATCCAGCCTACAACGGCAGCTGGTGGTGCATCATCAAGAAATACTTTGACAACTTCTGTGGCCTTCATCAGGCAGCAAATCGAAGAAGGGATGCATGATCTCATGTATCAAGTGTCGCAACAAATGGGTGAGATTGTGCGACCCATGGTTCGCAACGTATTGCAAACTGAGGGATATCATCCTCAAACTGCCGCTTCTAGTGCTTCACAAAAGGTGCCACAACAACCTCCTATCGTGACCGAAGGAATAGGAGGGACGGTTGCAGGAACCGCTAGTGGAATGGGTAATATTGTTATGCCTAGGAGTACTGTGGAGTTCATGACCCAACCAGTAGTAATGCCTCTGCCGTTTGCTGTTAACGACCAGGGGTGTAATACGTTTGGTGCAACACCATATGTAGGTACATTTAGGGGAGCAGGCGGGGCTTCAGCTAGTCCAGCCGCAACTTTAAATCATGGATCGATTTATGTGCATAGAAGACCAGAAGGGGCTATTGGAAACATCGGTATGTCATACAGTGGAGAGGTGTATCAACAGCAAGGGGGCATGGCCCGTCCTGTTGGTATTAGACCTCCTACATCGTATGCACAAAACTGGCAGCCGCAAACAAATCTCTGGACAGATCCTCATGGAGGAGGACAAGGTTTTATGGGTAATCGTCAGGGACCTATTTATCAACAAGAAGAAGGACTATTGCAGAGGAACCTAGTTCAGCCTCAATTATGTGACCCTAATATGATTGCCGATGTGCTACGGCAACATTTCAAGTTGCAACAGAGACCATTGGAAAGGCCTGTATATAGGAAGCCATATCTGGAGTGGGTGGATAGGATTCCTTTTCCTAGAGGATTCCGGGCTCCAGATTTCACCACCTTCTCAGGAGAGGACGGGAAATCCACTATGGAACATATCAGCCGCTCACAGTACAATGTGCCGAGGCAGGGCATAATGAGTATTTAAGACTTCAGTTGTTCCCATCGTCTCTAACTAGGATAGCGTTTTCATGGTACTCCTCATTGCCGCCGAATTCCATTAATAGCTGGGCTGATATGGAAAGAGCGTTCCATGATCGCTTCTATAAGACACGGCCAGAAGCCTCGCTTTTAGATTTAATCGCGATTAAGCAGAAGGGGCAAGAACCAGTTGGAGATTTTCTCGAGAGATTCAGGAAAATTCGAGGAATTTGTAGTGCTCAAATCTCGGATGGAGAATGTACGGCTATAGCGGTGAACAACATGAATCCTCAGTTGAGAGAGAGGTTACTAGTTGGGGACTATTCTGATTTTGGACAATTAGCCGAGAAGGCCGTTAGGTACGAACGACTGATCCAAGAGAAAGAGCTGAAAGAGTGGTCCGGTTTGCGATTAATAAACCCCCTAAGAATATCAATTTAGTAGAAGGCGAATCAGATGAAGAGGTAGTTTAAGAAGAAGAACCGCCAGCTGGAGAAGTGATGGTGGCCGAATTATTAAAAAAGAATGAAGTATACTCTTGTCCTGCCCTAACGGCTGCCAAAGGGAAGGAGATGGTTAGACCAGGTGGCAAAGAGCCATATCTGTTTGATATTACGAAGGCGGAGCAAATCTTTGACTTCCTTTTGAAAGATAAACAGTTGAAGCTACCCGAGGGTCATGAAATCCTATCAGCTAAGAAGATAAAAGGGGTTAAATATTGTAAGTGGCACAACTCATGGACTCACCCTACAACAAATTATTTGGTTTTCCGAAATGCTATCCAAAAGGGGCTAAAGGAAGGGAGGTTCATGAAGGTTAATATGTGCACGAGAAGGGGGGTTGAATCGTGCTTGTTTCTAAAATTTGTCTTTGAAAATTTTCTCTTAGAAAGATGTTTACTCAGAAAGTAGTTTTTAGAGAATGGAGCAGAATTAACTTTCTGAGAAGGTTAAGTTTCTGAGACTTAGTCCTTTTGAGAAGAAATTCTTTCTGAGATAGTTTAAGAAATTGATTTGTGATTTAGGTTCCTTAAACGCTTTCTGAAGTTAACTTAAATGTATTTTCACAAATAACATCTAAGTTAAAACGTGTTAATGATTTTCTCAATAGTTTACGTGATTTAAGAGTAAGGGAGAAATGCTTTCAACACAAGAGAATTTTTATACTGGTTCGGTTTTAACTAACCTACTCCAGTCCTCAACTTTCAGTTGAGAGTTCTTTTAGATATTCTTCTTATCGCGCCTTCTCAGACAACACTGCCTTTACCAAGTAAAGGACTTTTACCACTTCACAACTCGAGGTGGATTTTCCTTGCCTCCAACACTAGAGGACTTTTCTTGCCTTAAACAATTAAGGACTTTCAAATGCCTCACACCAGAGGACTTAACTTGCCTTAAACAATTAAGGACTTTTACTTGCCTCAAACAATCAAGGACTTAAAACTGCCTTCAAACAGCGAAGGACTTAGCATTTTTAGAAATTGTTTTGATTCGAAAACAACTACTAAGATTAAGTTACAAACTTAATTTAACTCTTATTAGACTTCTAGATTTAACTTACAGATGTAAGAATTTACACAAATACAAAGCTAGAAGATTTTCTCAAAGTTTGAAGGACAACTTAAGATAAATTGTCTTTCTGAGAAAGTTCTTTGTTTTCGCAAATATGATTTCAATTCAGCATAGTTTTTGCACGTTTAATTAAGAGTTTTAAGCGCAAGAATTTCGTCACAATGCTCTGCAATTGAACTCATATATATAGGCGTTAAAGAGCCGCGAAAACAGAGGCTTTCACTTTGCTGATGTGGTTGTGTCCTTCTCGGAACGGCTCGCTGCTACAGTCAGCGCGAAATGAGGAACTTTTCAGAACTGCACAGTGCGCGTGTTCTCACGTCCTTGGCTTGTTGTAGCGAGCTTTCTGAGAGTGAATGCGAATCCAATGAGTGTAGGAACACAGTTGCTTCTGAGTCCAACTTTCTGAGAGTTGTACGGACTTCTGAAGCGAACCTTCTGAAGGAAGACCCTTCTGAGAACCATCAGTCGCTAAGGTCTTCTGAGACGACAGTGTTCTTTCCTCAGAAACGCACTTTCACCTTTTGCGTTTCTTGAGCATTCTTTCTGATGTCTTTCACGCTATGGTTTCATTGTTTAGTCTCGAGGTTACTTGTTGTATGTCTTGTTCTTACTCATGGAGTGTAATAATTTTAAACTTTCTAAGACACTTAGCACACATATTAGCAAAACCTTAAGTAAAATTTTTATACTTATGGCTTACTTTGTTATCATTAAAACTCATATACCAATAAGAGAAATATGTCAATTTTGTTGATGTAAATCCTCATTTGGTTTTGATAATAACAAAACTAATGTAACTTTGTGAGTTTACATTGAGAAGCTACAGTGGATGTATTTGTAATAGATCAGAAGCTCTTTGTAGTGAGAAACCACTGTAAGAATGTATTGTATATGCTTCGGGTATTGTAATGTAATATTTGTAATATGTAATAGAAGCATAGTGATAGGAATAGTGTTGTATTAGGTTATATAATGTATAATCCTGTAATATACACTTGAGAAGCTAGGAAGATACTTCAGAAGCAAGGAAGAGGCTTCAGAAGCTGGGAAGCTACTTCAGAAGCATGGAAAATACTTCAGAAGCTCGGAGAATATTTTAGAAGCATGGAAGCGTGGTCAGAAGCTCAATGAGATTCTGAAATGTTAAGAAAGTGTGGTCAGAAGCTCAATGAGGTTCTGAAGTTATTGAGAAACCCATTCAGAAACTTAATGAGGTTCTGAAGGTTTAAGAAGCTACGATAGAGACTTAATGAGTTTCTAAGGGAATTTAATTGCACGTGCTGAAAAAGAAAAAAGGGGAATAAGTTTTAAATGTAATTAGATAACTCTTATCTAGTTTTGTTTAATTTCCCGCCAAGAAAAGTGGCTGTTGTAAAGTTGAATTGTATTGAGCTCTCTATATAAGATGAGTCTCAAGTTGTAATAGCGAGAGAACGGATAGTGAATCACACACAATTGGAAAAAGCAGAGAGATAGAAAAAATCACTCTGAGAGAAAAAAGAAAGGGCTGAAAAAGAAAAGAAAAATCTGAGAGAGGCTCAGATACACTAGTGAGAAAGAATGAAAAAGAGTCTTGTGTTAATTCGAGAGAAAGAAAAGAAAGAGAAGGCTCAAGAGAGATCAGGATCGAAGAAGTAAAGAAGGAGAAGGAATTTCAGAAACTTAAAGAGTCTGAAATTGATCAAGCTAGAAAAAGTTTGAGTCTTAGAGAAGATCAGAAGCTGACTTTAAATCGATTTCTTGAAGCATTGGTTCGTGGATTTTGTGATCAAGATACAAGGTTCTGAGATGTCCTTAAGGGGATATCAAGGCGGAAAATCTTCCTAGAGGGGATATCTAGGAGTGGAAATCTTCAGAAGGGGATATTCTGGAGTGTCGAACCTGAGAAGGTTGAAAAAGATATCGTGTATTGAATACCTGTGTAATCTTGGAACAAAGTCTAGTGGAACTCAATCTTAAGAGATTGAAGAACTGGATGTAGGCTTCATTGGCCGAACCAGTATAAAAACCGGTCTAATTCTCTTACTCTCATCTCCTTATATTTGTTTGTGTTAATTGCATTTAATTGGTGTAATTGAATTTCATTGATTGTTTGCTCAGAAGCTGGTGTGATAACATTAGAAGCTGAAATAGTATTTGTGTGTTAATTTGTTTTCTGGAATATTTCAAGAACAATCTTTAATCAATCTAAAAGTTAAAGAAACTTAAGTAAATACAATCTTTATGTGATTAAACTTTGTGATATGTGATATTGATCATTTGGGTAATTGAATTTGAGATAAACAATTAAAGAACTAACTTCAGAAGCTGTTTCTTTGTTCTTTGCATAATTGTTGCTTAGACTCTGAGAGTATTTGAAACATATATCATATTGCATATTGTTGATTGATTGTATTTGAAATACTAGTTCAGAAGCTAATAGGTTCTGAAGTCAGAATCTGAAGCATGTTTTGAAACAAAGTTCAGAAGCTGAATCGGATAGTGTTCAGAAGCTGATTTTCTGAAAGAGTTATTTTGGATATTTGATTTGATTGTTTTAGAAGCTCTATATAATAAAGAGTTGTGATATTTGTGATTAATATTTCGCTGTGCAAATTGAGCAAAATGTGCTAAAATTAAATCATTGACATATTGATTTCTGTGTATGTCACATAATTGATTTTAGGTTCTGAGATCACAAATTACAATTTTGATTCTTTGTTTTGACTAACTCTTGACAAGTATCAAAGACTTGATCAATCTTTGAGAATTTCAGGAAGTGTTAAATAATAAAGAAGCATTTGCGAAAAAGTTGGACACAACCAATTCACCCCCCCCCCCTCTTGGGTTGTGTGAAGCATAGCTTGGAGGTGTTTCTCAAGAGACCCTCACATCATCAAATTTCTCTCAGAAGGGTTCTGGAGCTTACAATCTCCCCATTTTTTATGATAACAACTCAAGTCTTAAGATAATAATTTTGCTTAAGTTGTGAAGTGTTTCTGATTAAGTTTGTTACTTATTCAGAATGCACTTTTGCTTTCTTAGAAAGTAACTTAGCTTTCTGAGTGAAGACGTTGTTATTTTCTTAGAAGGCTTTGATAATCAACAATTATAATAAGCAATGTATGAACACTGTATTCGATTATCAGAAATGTAGCGTGTATTTCTTGATGATTTAAAAGATGCAATAGTAGAAATACAAAGCTTATAAACAGAGTTGCCAAAATAATGCTGATTTTTCATTGATTTTATTCATGAAGTTACAAAAATTTTGGCTCCCCCTAAATGTTTGCTCCCCCTAAGTCCTAGCCTAGTGTTTACATTTAGCCAATGTACAAAATATTATCATATATCTACTCCCCCTTTGTTACATCAAAAAGGGTGGCTAATATAAACTCCATCATAGACTGAGAACTACTGTCTTCTGGCTACGTAGCGAAGTAGTTTGCACATCTCCATCAGAATTTCACTTTGAGTGGCATTTGGAGGGCATTCTGGAGGTATCTCATGTGATGAAGAGGTAGAAGGCTGTTGCGAAGAGGAGGGTTGAGTCGGAGGAGGACGAGAGACTTCTGTCTCAAGTACAGCATCCACTATATCCCTCTTTTGATATTCCGGAATAGGGTCTTCTTCTTGCACAGCTTCTGCTTCAACAACTTCTTCTTCAGCTACTTCTTCTTCAATAGTAGCAACTTCAGTAGAAGGCTGCCTCTGAGTATCCTCAGAAACAGGACCAAGTCCAAGATCAGAAGGTTGTGATTCTGAGGGTTGCTCCATAGCACCAGAAGTTTGTGTATCTTCTGAGAGGTTGAAGGAAGAGAGTTGCTTGTGAATTGCTTCAATAGTCTTCACCTTCTCAAATCGACCAAGAAACGACCGAAAGTGCACAGAGGGTGGAGTAGGGACCATCCGTCCTAGTTGAAAGCCGGATCCAAGCATAGAATCAGTCAGTGAGAAGGTTTGACCGGGTTGATCAAACAGAGGGGGGTGGGGAATTTCAGTGACATCCAGAGTTTGAACCTGTGGTTCCTTCTGAGAGTCTTTCTCAGACTGAGTCCCTTCTAAGGAACTGTTGGTAACAAATGTCTCAACTGCTGCAACTCCGGCAGCCATGGTAGCGTCAGTGCCCACCTCTGAGCTGAGCCCAGTGCTGGTGGTCGCTGCCACTTCAACATGTGTTGAGACATGAGCTTCATCATGTTCTTTAGGGGTCTCAAAAGAGACATGACCAACATCAGAAGTTGGTTCTTTCTGAGAGGAGGAGGGAGGAGTTTGTGGTTGTTGTTGCTCTTCTTCACGAGCTTTCTCAGCCTCTTGTTGAGACTTGGGAGGAGATGGTGGTGGAGGAGGAGTGGCTTTCTCAGTAGCTTCTGCTCCTTGGGTCTCAAAAGGTTGATCAATTACCTTATGGACATCCAGCATCTTCTGAGTCAGAGGCTCAGCATCAATCCCAGCAACCTCAGTTGTGGTTGCCTCAGAAAGATCCGCCATAGAAGCTTCAGATTGCTTCTTCTTGGGCTCCTTCTTTGAGCTTCTAGCATCTGAGAGGCGATGCTCAATGCTGAACCTTGTAGCGTCTTCTTCCTCAGATGAGGAATCACCAACATTGCCTCCATGCCCCTGAACATCTTCTCGGGGAGGAGAGACGTTCCCAGAGGGGGAGGAGTGATGAGAGGCTTCCTTCTCATCTTCAGCAGTGGCAGCAGCAGCAGCAGTGGTTGTAGCAGCAGCAGAAGTGACTGCTATAAGTTCTCTGCCTGTCACCTTAGGCGGGCTCTATTTCTGAGCGGTTTTAAGACCCACTCCTTTGTGTGTTTTCCCCTGATATTTCAAGGAATGAAGGAGTTTAGTTTTAAAATTAGTGGGTATAAAACCATAAACAAGTTTTGAAATAGAAATAGACGCAGAAGAAGATTTAAGAAACGAAGGTGGAGTTTGAGAATAAGCTTTTACCAATCTACCACGCTTTCTTTTGCTTTCGATTGGGACATCAGGAACCTTAAGGGTTGGAGAGGCTTTCCTTTTTCTGACGAGAGGCTGATCAGATGTGGTCTCCTCAGAATCTTCAGCCACCTCAAGCTCCTTCTGAGGACTCTTCTGAGGCTCCTCAGAAGCCATGCTTCTAGTAATCCTTGTAGGAGAGGGATGGACTACCTTCTTCTTCTTCTTCCCTTCAGAGGGATCAGCTTTCTTCTCCTTTCCTTTTTCAGCCTTAGAAGGCCGTTTGGAGCTGGCAGCAGCCTTAGAAGGCTTAGCTTCCTCCTTCTTCTTAGGTGCCCCCGTCTCTAGAACCTTCTTCTTTTTGATGTTGTTGAAGGTGACCATGGAGAATTTGCTGTTGTTGAAGACATACTCATAGTCTTCGAGAGGGCAGGAAAGATGGTTGAAGATCTTGGTCAAAAGGCTTCCATAAGGTAGACTTGTAAGAGCCCTCTTGGGATGCGCCTGATGCATCATGTAATTGATCATCATTCTGGCGAAATCCACCTTGTCTTTCTTCAGCAGATGATATAGCAAACAGGCATCCTGTCGAACCGTGAACCGGCTTGCCGTCGGGTCCGTTTTCAGCCTTAAAATCGTTTTCGAGAGAACCGCATTTGAACCGCTTCGAAACGCCAGTTAACCAGCGAGCCGGCCAAAAACCGGGCGGTCGGTGGTCTTGAGCGGCCAAAAATATAGCAAAATAAAAACTTCATTGTATCTCTCCCTTTCAAGTTCTCAGATCTAACTCTCTCTCTCTCTCCAAACTATGGCAGAAGAAAAAGAAGGTGTGGTCAGGAAGGGAAGCGGCATCGTGTCTGGGGTTAGGGTGGGAGCCGCGGAGGAAGGAATGGAGGTCTTGAAACCGACGACCATTAGAGGAGAAGGAGACATCAAGGGCAGAGGGAGGAAGAATGACTGCGATGACTGGCTTCGGTGGCTATGACTCCTGTTGCTAATGTCTTCCGATAATGATGATGTTGAGGTGATGGATGGGATGTGGAAAAGAAGAAGCACATTGGAATTTGGTGAAGAAAAAGCATAGAGTTGCGGTGTTGTTTGTGATAGAGGAGAGAGAAGAGAAATTAGGGTTTTATTGGTTTCTTTAAACTTGGGCCACAAATTGACAAAGCGCAGGAGATAATTTCACTAACAATCTTGAAAAAAAGAAGAAAGTCCAGAAATAAAATAATGGTGGGCCATAAGAGTATACTACTCATCTTTTTTTTAATTATTATTTTTTTAGTGTAATTGAAAATTATATTTTTATATTTTATTATGTCCATATTTTAAATACCCGGTTGAACCTGTTAAACCTTTAAACCTCTGAACCTCTCCCTCAACTGATTCGATGTCCGGTCCTGTTTTCAGAACCTTGTTTGGAACAATGTTGCTCTTAAAATGCACATTGTCTTTCTTCTTCTATCATTACTTGGAGATGCTTCACCTCTCTTCTGTAGGTTACCTTCAAACTAAGGATCTTGATCTTGAAGATGACGGAAACACTACCGCGCTGGAAGTCTTAAAGAATTGATGAACCACTGCCAGAATTGCGAGTCTCGCTGGTTCGTACCGTGAAGAAGAACGAGATCTTGAGCACAGAGGCCCAGGGCACCCCTCGACTGCTCCTTGTACGAAGTCGCACCGCCACCTTCTTTTTCTTCCTGTGTTTCTCACTACTGGAATGCTACTGCCTGGAAGAATAAAGATGCTAGGTGGAACAGAGGCAGCGGGGTAGGGAACGCCGCCATAAACCTTGCTGGAAAAGGAAGCCACGAGCAAGAACCTTGAAACATCCGTAGAAGATGATGGAAATGGAGACATGGGGATGACCAATCTTGAATCACGCCGTAAACAAAGATGATGACCAGAACGGAGGCGGAGACCAAAGAACTCAGATCTGAAATGATGAAGATGCTGGTGGTGCGAGTAGCAGCGATTGCAAAGGCTGTTTTTAAGCTCCGAGTTTGGTGATGGTAGTGGAATGAATGTGTGAGATTCTTGGACTTGGGTTGATTGTGATTTTGGTAAAAAGAAAAAGAACCCTAAGATTTGGGGAAAAAAATTGAATAAATGCCTGGATTAATAACACCTACATATTATTTCATAGAGCCTCCTTGTCACCCTTATCTTCTTATTATCGCCAAGAAACCCTTCAATGCAGAGCCATCATGTTCTGCGTTGATATGCTCTTACTAGGATTTGAAACATTGAAACTAAATAACCAAAATACATTAAAAATATATAAGGGTAATTTTATAAATTATTTTTAAAATTAGATACTTTTATAAATAATAAAATTAACACTTAAGTTAAATTTTATATATTTTTTAAGGGGTGTATGTTGGAGCCAAACTATGGGGGTTCCAACAAATCCTTCACCCCCTTCTTTAAGTGTGTTCTCAAAAAGATATACATGAAAACTCTTTAAGGAGCAATATGTATTTTGTCTCCCTATTAAAACAAACGAAATTATAATATGAAACAACAATATAAAATAATGAGAAATAGTGCAAAATGATGTAGAAATATTATTACCTGCTCATCTAGTAAAATCATCTTGATCGATGACTCATCAGACACATTTTTAAAGTTTGGAAGTCTCCAATACATGATTATTCTAACTTTTATTTTTCAGTCTTGTCCCGTGGTTACTGCATTGATATCCTTGATGGGGGAATAGTCAGTCGACGTTGCGAGTTCCATGTAGTTTTATGAATCACTATTGAGGATTAAAAAAGATATGTAGTTCTAGTGAATGATGAATAGTTTGGTGATAACCTAATAGAACACATAGAATATATATACTAAATACAATACTTGATTGTATATAATTGATATAATTGCAGTAGAGTTTATAATGCTTTTTATTGATTAGCATTGTAATTGATTAGCTTTTTATTGTATTCATGTTTTATAATGTTTATAAACTTCTCGTACATCTTTTATTGTAAAAACATATAACGTTTATATTTCAATTATATTGTATCCATAGGCGTGTCTATAAGTATTTGTTTTTATAATATTTTTACAGTAATACGATATTATATGTTTTTATAATTATATTTTTTATAATGTTATTATAATAGAACAATATTTTTATATGACTTACAACTAAAATAATAATAATATAATATAAATATTGTGAAAGGCTAATTAAGGTTGATTAGACTTGATTCGTAAAATATATAAATTATATATTTGTAAATAAATCAATTTTATCAAAATATAATTATAGTTAACCCTATGTATTTTATCAAAATATAAATATAGTTAACCCTGTATAATTGAAATATAAAATTAGCACTTCACACAAAGACCACAAAATTGATTTATTGTAAAATATAAATATAGTTTTTATGATCTCATATTCTCTAATCTATTTTTACTAAAAATATAAATATAGTTTTGATTATTATAAGATTGATTAGTCTTAATTAGAGAATATAACTTTGATTTCTATAAGAGAGATTAGACATGACTAGAGCATATAGCTTTGATTTTTATAAGAGAGATTAGCCTTGATTAGAACATGAATTAATGTACAACAATTAGGTGAATAGAGAGAAATTTAGAAGTGACATGTGGCATGCTTTAGAAGGCATTAACCCTATTTTACAATACTAAGAGAGATTTGGTTTTGATTCCACTACGATCTTTTTTCTTTGTGGTCCTCACCAAATGTATTTTAAGAAATAAATATATTTTAATGTATTTATCTATATCTCTTGCATGACAGGATAGAAAACATGACTAATTCCTAATTAAATCGATCATTTCATCGGGTTTGCTACGATTTTCAGAATCGTGATAAACATAAAATTTAATCAATATAAAAGTAATAGATAACTAATAGATATATAAATATATTATTTTCCCTGCTTAACAATAAATACTAATTTAATCGAGTAATTGAGTTTATGAAAGTAGTAACTCTTTTGGGTTTACTTGGTTCAACATTTACAATTTTATTGTGCCAACAAAACGATGTAAGTTACTCATCTTCCATATATAAGTAGCAGATTCAAGTTTTGTTTTAAAAATATAAAAAAGGAAAAATCATCTCATATGACCGAAAATAAAAAGGAAAATATCTTTAGAAAAAGGGTACAAAATCAGGACCAAATTTTTAATAATATATCTTTTTTTAGTAAACTCATCACCAAAAAGAAAAGGAAAAATATCTCTATTGATGGAAAGAGTATAACTAAGAACAAAATTATTATTATCTTATATAATTGAAATTAAAATCATTAAAACCTCATTTCCTACTTTCTAAATATTTTAGAAAAGATTTGATTTCTCAAATCAAAATATCTTTAAGATTTTCTATTCATGTAATTAAATGGATAAGAATAAATGTTTTTTTTAAGTTGAAAAGATTTTTTTTTATAATGAAGTTGATAAGAATATAATCGAACAAGGTAAAAAAATATTAAACGAATGAAAAATAAATATCAATTAAAATAATTGATTTTTTTTTAAAATTATAAATCATATAAATACAATATATGATATAACCAAACTTCTAGATGTATACATGATATTTTTTCAATCCTATTGTTTAACATACAATAAATTATCCAAATTCATGTAGAAACATTTATGTACATGTATATAGATTTATCTCAATGGGTAAAAAATCAAAAGGTAATTATTAATTCATGATAAATTATATAAATACATGAATCTAATAATGATTTCTACCTCAAAAATTATCCTATTTTTCTTTTTTGGTACTGAAATATTCAATATATATATATATATATATATATATATATATATATATATATATGCAATTTCAAAGAGTAATTAATTTTTAAATATTTATTCACTAAAAGAATAATCAAACAATATTTATCTGTTTATCAAAAAAGAAATAGAATATTTATCCGAGAATAATTTTTTGGGTTGATTTCAAGGGTAAATTTTAATATAAAAGTATTATTTATGTAAAGTTGTCTTTTAAATTATTATAAAATTATATGTTGTCACATAATAAAAAAATACATATGCCAAAAAGATATATATATTGAGTAATTGAACTCAATAAAATAATGAAATTTACCTCAACAATATTCTTTCAAACTTGAACGACTTATGTTGGACCTGTAAAACATAACATCAAACTAAATAATTTTTTAATTATTAAATTGGTTTAACTGAATAATTATTTTGTGTACCCGCTCATATAACTATATCCTATCAACAGTGGAATAAATATATGATAAGATTTTGTAATGAGAGGGATAAATACAAATGCTTAAAATAACAATCGATAGTTTCTTTATCTTCATTTCTAAGAAAACAAGGATACATCATGCTTGTCAAAAATCAAATATTAAAAAATGTTATAAAATATTATTTATAAATTTATTATTATGTTTTTATTTTGTTTCTAGACTAAGACTATAAATTAAAGTAAAATGCGAAAATATATAAATTATTGTACGTGATTTTAACCTTTGCGTATCTTTTTTTTCCTTCTTTTGAAGATTTATATCTAATATTCAATTCATTATTTTCACGCAACTTGAGCTTATCTTAATCGGTTTGCATCTATAAAAGACGCACAAGTTTATAATTTTTTGCCATAGCAAAATTTTAATTTTAATTTTCACTCAATTTCATTGCAACTTTAAAAAAATAATTATGGCATTCAACATTTCCGATGACGGAGACGACGACAGAGATGGCGGTGAAGATGATAACATAGATATTCTCACGATACTACATATCAAATCAATGATTCACCAAAGGTGTGACATCAATTATTTGATTCTCATTTTTTATCCATAAAACTTTTCTTTATGTGTATATTACTTGTTTTAATTTCCTTTCATTGGTCGATCAATCATCAGTTGATTTCTTTGTTCGCTTATGAAAACATCAAAGGTTTAGATGCATACACAACCTATTTTCACTTGTTCTTAGCTTTTTGATATATACTCAATTTCTCATACCAATTTATTTTTCAATAAAGGATCAATTTAAATCACCACTGAACTCCTATTTATTTTTTAAATATGATTTCTCTATAAGAGATATTGGTGTACTATCTCTTTTGGACATCCGTTTAGTCGAACACTTCTTCATTTATCGTTGATTGAAAAGTGAGTTCTATTTGACTGAAATACACACATTCAATGATTAATGAAGTTTTTAGAAGTCGATTTTTGTACAAATAAGATTTCTTTTTCTTCACACACATGTAACTATGCTATATCATTGTAAACACCGTATTTTGTCCGGATATTTATTTAAAAATAGAAAAAATACAAAAATACAGAAAAATAGAAATAAAAATAAAATCATGATAAGCATCTCATTAAATCACATAATTACAATCAAATTTAGCATAATCTCATTTCATCAAACATAATCACAATTGCATCAATCACAATCTCATCACACACAATTATCACAAATTAAATCAAACACAATCAACAAAAATCAATCAAAATTTCATTTCATCAATGCTAATTTTACCCTAAGTAGCTAAGATATATTGAGCATCTTCATCACAAAAAAAAACAACATAACAAAAATACAGAGCACAAGAAACAACAGCAACAAGGCCGGCAGCCACAACAGCAACAGGGACAGAATTGCAACAACAGCAAAACGACACTCCGACAGCCACAAGGCCACCGCAGGCCTCCTCCCTGCACAGCCACCGCTAATCGGAGTTACGTTGCTGCCGCTGCTGCCTCTGTATGTGTTGCTGCTGCCGCCGCCGGCTTGCGTGGCCGCTTCTGGCTCGCAGCGACGCCGCCGCCTTCGATGCGCAGTGAAGGTTGCTTTGGATGGCTTCACCTCCCGCCTTCCTGCCACCTCGCATCCGCGCGGCCACAGCGTCCATGAGACGCGACCTTTACGTCTCCCCCTCGCGGTCCCTCCATTCAGCAACGGCGGCGCCAGCTTCCTCCCTCTGCAACAAGCGGCGTCGTCTCAGCATCTTCTGGCGGCTCCAGATCTCAGCAGCAGTAGCAGCAACACAACACGGCGCCCTGGTTCTCCGAAGCGCCGCCTAGCCACAGTCGCGACTCCCTCTGCCTCATCGCAGCGGCGACACCAGAAGCTTTCCTCTCTCTGGTCGCGCTCTCCGTCGCATTCCCAGCTGCACCCGCCGCCTACGCCCTCCGAGCATGCTTGCCGCCTACGCCCTCCGAGCATGCTTGCCGCCGGCACGCCTGCCCTCCTCCGTCTTCCTTGGCCGCCGCAGGGAGCACCTCTCATTTCCCTTCTTTCTCCATAGTGAGAATTAGGGATTGAAAGGGGTATTGTCCCCTTTTTGGGTTATTAATTTTTCCTCTTTCATTGTTTATTTACTTATTCATTTAATTGTATTATTATTATTATTATTATTATTATTATTATTATTATTATTATTATTATTATTATTATTATTATTATGTTATTACTATTATTATTAATTTTATTATTTCTTTAAAAAAAACAAACAAAATCCTTTTTTTTTATTAAAATCAAAATAAAATTCTTTTTACTATCCAAGATCTCAATTTAATCATCCTCGAGGATCGCAATTCGTTGGGAACTTGTACGAATCATATCGTTCTGTATCCCGAAAATATCTTTGTCATAAATAATAAATTATTTCCTTTCAAAACAAAATTCAAAAATCCTTTTTCAATTTATTATTTCGTTGTATGAGATAATCATCCTCAGAATAATAAATTGTGGATTACTTGTGCGAATCATATCGCCCTGTATTCTAAAAATATCTTTTTCTTGTATGAACAAATCTTTTTCTAAACAAATTTCAATTTCTTTTTCATCAAAATCAAAATCTCTTAATTTCCTTTTTTACAATTCATGATCTCGTTGTGATTCAATCATCCTCGAGGATCGCAATTTGTGGGGTACTTGTGCGAGTCGCATCAGTCCTGTATCCTAAAAATATTCTTTTCTTAAAATAACAATTTATTTTCTTTTCAAAAGCAATTATTTTCTTTAATCAAAATCACAACAAAATTCACAAATCCTTTCTTTTCTACAATTCATCATTTCGTTGTATGAGATAATCATCCTCGGAATTTCAAATTATAGGATACTTGTGCGACTCATAACTCGCCCTGGATCCAACATTTTCTAAAAGACACCCAATACACAACAATTTTTTTTACAAGAACGACGTGGGTTTGAGTTCCTCATCGTACCAGAGTATAGGTCGGCGCAGGCTACAACCTGTCAACCCAAAATTAATTTTTAAATCATTTTGTCTTTTTTTAACATTGCTTTCTTTGTGTTTACTTTAATATTTTAAGGGGAAATTAAATGTTATTTAATTATAAATATCGATTTGCATAATTTGCTCTAGGGTAACCGTATTTATACGGATGTATTAGGGGTGCAGTGAGATTAAATTCTCACCCTTCCCTAATCATAACTCGACTCCCGAACTTTATCTCTGAAAGGACCAGTTTTACAAAATAAAGGTTTTCCAATTTTTCCGTAATTAAGATTGGTGGCGACTCCATTTTCTCTATTTTTTGTCACGGCACCCCTCGGGGACGTTGTGACAATCATCATGACTAATTGAAAAATTCTTA
>CM024272.1:11554580-11614914 GCA_013621005.1 Aeschynomene evenia
AACTCCCTTAAAGTACCAAAACATAATTAAATACTAGGTGTAATCCTGTGAGCCCAAAATCAAGACTCATGAGACTCCACAATAAATACAAGTAAAATAAATAGCTGCCGGCTAACATAGGTCCGGACTCAGAAAATATAAACAAATAAATATAGCTGAAGCATAAAAACTATCGTATATGCATAAATAAATAGAACATGTCTCTGATATATAAGGAACTATATCATAAACTAAGTCTGCACAGGCTCCTCGTGTGCTCCAACATCCTGCTCGTTCAGATCCTCTAAAAGGTGGGGGAAAACATAGGGTGAGTACATAATGTATCTCAGTAGAGGAAGCCGCTCCGGGTTTAATTATAAAATAAGTGAAGTATGAATGAGTTCAGTTCAGATATAAGTTAAAAACAATCTTTTCCCGGAACGTCTTACCTAAGTGCGTCTTGTTCCTTTTAAATTAACATACATACATAACATAAATAATCATCAATGTGTGGTGTACTAAGTGCTCGACTATCATACGTATAAACATAGCAGTAAAATAACATTCTTTGTCTGTAACATATATCTCATATTTTTACTTAAATTATGTTGAGTCTTTTAAGTATACATAGTATGCCTGTGGATCCGTTTTAATTAAAGCACGCCCTTTTGGTACCCGTGGATCATTTACATTGTTTTGGCCTGCCCACCCTCCTGTAACCTCCGCATCGCCAACCCTAGGTATGAGCTCATCTTATACATATGGGTAGAGGGGGTAATTCACCTTCCGCTAGTGAGTCGTTACAACCGAGGTTGCCAGCCCCCTGTAACGTTCATCACGAACGGAGAGGCTACACTGTGTGTTTTAACTTTCTTTTCACATTGCACATTAATCTCTTTACATAACATGTACTTATGCATCATATACAGCATATAATCATTTCAAACAGCATATATAATCACATATAATCTATGGAATATTCATACATATCATTCATACAAGTTGTAGAACACATTAGGGTGCATAAAGGGTCAAAACAGTTCATTTTCGCGCAAACAGCAGTGCTGTAATCGATTACCACCCCGTGGTAATCGATTACTGTAATCGATTACAGGACCCCTGTAATCGATTAACAGAGAGCACGCGTTTCTGACGATTGGAAATTCACTTGCTGTAATCGATTACGAACTCGTGGTAATCGATTACAACGTTGTAAAACACGATTCTAGAGTTCCAAAACACGATTTTTCATAGCCAATGGCCAAAATAATAACCTAGAATCGTTCCAATCATTAGAAAACATAGTCATACAAAAATCATTCATAAAAATACAATTTAAACACTTTTTAATCGGTGAAAACACTTTTAATTTCAAAACCAATCGGTACAATTTACCCCTTTCATGAACCCTAATGGGAAAAACAACAAGAACATCAATTTCATCAAAAATCATTATCATCATGCATGAAATTCAACATTTAGAATGTCTAAACCCCTACCTCTTGTAGACTTCCTATGTAATGCGTAGAGACACCCTTTCCCGACGTAGAACACGTTCTCACTTTCTCTCACTAGCCCCACGAACGGTAGGAATACAAAGATGACTCCTTTTCAAGAATTGCAATCGGTAGAAGGGTCCTATTTGATGAGAGGATTAAGAATATGTAATTTGTTTTGTGATCGGGTAAGGTTTGATATGAGTTGGGTGTTGTGGAATGGCTATGGCTTTGAGTTCTTGAGAGAGAGGAAGAACAATGGAGGCACAAGGATTAGAGAGAGTGTTTAGAGTGTTTCTGAAGTGAGGATTAGGGTTTCTGATATGGTGGCTCGGTTATATATGGTTTAGAGTCATCGTGGGGCCCGAATGACACTTAAACTAAAAACACACTCTGCGGACGTCGTAATCGATTACCACGAAATGGTAATCGATTACGGTAATCGATTACAGACAGGATGTAATCGATTACGGTAATCGATTACAGACAGGATGTAATAGATTACCGACAGCAAAAATGCCCAGATATGAAGACCAAAGGGCTGTAATCGATTACCATCCTGTGGTAATCGATTACAAGGCTACCAAATAGCCTCAAAGCACCTAAAAAACGTCCCAACTCATGCTATAAACATCCATACATCATTCCTTACATCATGCATCATCTAAACATCAATTAAAACACATATATGCACCTAAATCACCCACCATAGAATGAATACACATGAACATACACCTAAATCACATAGCACATGATGAACACACACATAAATCATATAACACATATACATACACTTATATCACATAACATATAATGATTTAATAAAAGAGACTTGTCCACCCAAACTTAATTAAATTCCAACCAAGGTCAATTACCCTTAATCTCACTTAATTAGAACCTAATAAAAGTCCGGGTGTTACAAGATCAACCGCTAGAGGAAGCCGTCATACCAACGTCAAAGACACCCGTAGCTGAGACGACGATGCGTGGAACTTCCGCTGTTTTATACGATTTTCCATTATTTATGTGCTTTACCCTTAGTTAAAGTCGGACCATTGTTAGCCGGCGATATTTATATTAGTAATATATTATATTAAATAATTGTTATGATTCATGTATTTGGGAATATTTGTGATGTATGTTTAAAGTTAGAGTTGCATTGCATGTATATATTACATAGATATATTATGTATGGTTACACCTAGCGTGTATATATTGACGATTGCCCCTATTTTCACGATATTATATTTTCGAAAATAAATTCCCACGTATTTTCCGCGTATATTATTTTATAAAAAAAAAGGACAAGCTATGAAATCAGGACGTGACACTTGATGATTGGCCTAAGATGAGTTAAGCATTAAGGGCTAATTTCTAGGGTGTTACATTTGGTATCAGAGCCGGTCAATCCTTTTGGGGCTTGAGGATTGGACCTTCTATGCTTTTGTTGCATAGTACGTTAGTTAGACATGCTTTTAAGGTTTGGCCTGTATGGCAACCTTCAGGATAGAAACGCATGGATGTCAAGTTGTGTGTTGCAGTAGCTATGCATTCTTAAACCAAACGTTGGGTCTGGCCAACTCGATGGTTTTGTTTTGTGTGTATAGGGACTGATGACTCCAATAAAACATAGTAGGGACGTGTTGCATACCTCGAGGAGCGAAGGAGTTGCTGTAAGAGTTTCAACAGGAGCATTTCATCCCCAGAAACATGACAAGGATCACCCAAATTAGCAAGGACGATCTGACATGAACAACCTAGAAGGAAGCATGGGATGCCTCGATCATTCTTGAAGTTAGCAAGATCAACCCCTTTGCGGTTGTCGGATCCCTCAACCCGAGCATCGTTAGCAACTGGATTTTGAGGTTGAAGGAGTACGTCACCGACATGCCATACACGGAAGAACAGAAGTTTGTTCATGACGCCCTCATGTCAGTAGAAGATGCAAGGTGTTGGTCTTTTCGCAACCGGATTCTTCTCATCCCAGACGCTTAGAAGAAGTTCTCGCCACTGACCGTGTACAGGTAAGTAATATATATATATATATATATATATATATATATATATATATATATAGAAATCGTATATGTATGTACGATTTATAGAAATTGTAATTAGGAAGGAAATATTGTTAATTAATATAGATTTTATATATATATGTACGTTAGTTATATATAGGTTAGATATATATAGGTAATTGATATGACATATATATATGTAGGATTATAATAGATACTAATCAACTCTATCACTCCATCAATTAAATCAAAATCCTAATTATTTTTTAGGGAAAGTTTACCCATCACTTCACTATTTAAATACTCATAGGAAGAGTCAGTAGGGGAGTTTTTCTAAACACTAAAAAGAGAGAGAGAGGCAAGAGGGATTTTGTCTAGAAGCTTTTGTCTACATCTTCAAGCTTTTGAGGTAGGGAATTTCTTGTGCCTTATTACTATGAATGTATGATCCTATATGCTAATGCATGTTATGAAATTTTATCAAAGTATTGAATTATGTCTGTTAATTTTCTCATGAACGAAAATGATATGTGTTATGAATTAATCATGTACTACTATTATGTTAAATTGATCTGTACATTTTCGTATGAAGTGTTAAGATGAAAAGTAAATAACACGTAATCTAATCCCATAAGAAATGTACACGAGAATCCTTGTTTTCTTTGTTTAAATTCAAAACAAAAATCTGAGGTAATAACGCTAAGATTTTGATGACCTAAGATATTGAAATTTAATGCTCTAGCGGTATATATATATATATATATATATATATCGTAGCTGTCATACACAAAAGCTTATTATATATATATAGTAATTAAATCAATGAAAGAAGACACATATTTATTCTTTTTGCGAAAAAAGAAAGATCATATATAGTTTACGGTGGTGATTTTCCATTGATCGATAAACACACTGAGTAGGTGATAGAAATAAACATGGTAAATATAATATAGTAATAATAATAAAATGGTGATGTTAGTAAAGGTAGTAGATATAACAAAAATAATAATAATGTTGTAGACATAGTAATGATAATAGGAAAGGTAATAGGAGAAATAATTTTAATAATAATAGCAGCAATAATAGTGATAAGGTTAAACTAGAAATAATAAAATAAAATAAAAATAAAACAGTTTACTAGTATATGTATATTACTATTACATATTATTATTACATAAACTTATATCTATTAATATGTATATTAGTTAATAATAGGTAGATAACATGTAGAAATAATAATAATAATATGTTAATGGTAGTAATATTAATAGGGAAGATAATAATAAATATTAACCTAATAATAATAATTATTATGAGTGGCAGGTACTGTTAATAATAAATAAGTATTATTGGAAATAGTTAATAAGTATTCTTACAATGGGTATGTATTATTAGCGTGTATAATGGTTAGTACTGAGTAAGTAACAAGAAGTTATTTAATAAAATTAAAGTAATAAGAGGTAATAAAGCTAATTTAAGTTGTTAACTTTATAACTTTAGAAATAAGATAATAGTAATTAGTAATTATAATAATAAGATATTATGTTGACTTTATAATATTAAGAACAATACAATAGAATATTAAATAAGATATATATAAGTATATGAGATAATATCTGATACATGATAATAATAATAATAATGATAATATCGAAGACAAGATTAGTGATGAATAAAATATAGAATTTACAAGATACTTGAGGTAGAGTAAAAAGTACAAGTAAAACTAGAATAAAGTACAAATTAAAGTAAGAATAATAATAAAATAACGAGATCAAATGACATGAAAGTATCGAAACACGAAGAATAATATTTATAAGTAATTATATATCATGTTTATTTGATAAGGTGTTGTATTTATTTATTCTCCATGATGTCAGAGCAAGTAAGTGTATGTGCTATGTTTATTTCATGATGTTAAAGAGTATATTTTACATGTTTGATGATGATTGCATTTCAAGTTTATGCATAATTAAAGTAAAGATAATTAAAGATTATAAGAAAAGTAAAGAGATGATCCTCCGGTAAGGGGAGGTGATTCGCCAAGATGATGATGATCCTTCGTTAAGGGAAGGTGACTCTCAAAAGTACCCCATAATTGAAGATTATAAGAAAAGTAAAGAGATGATCCTCCGGTAAGGAGAGGTGATTCTAGCCAAGATGATGACGATCCTCCGGTAAGGGGAGGTGATTCTAGCCAATTTTATATTGTATAAAAAATGAGTAGTTTGTAATTTCAAAGTGTATAGTCTTTATTTTTATAATTTGTAAAAAAGAGTATAATCTCACATTTTAAATTATATAACCTTCAATTTCTACTTTATGTAATAAATCCTAAAAATTTAATATTTCAAAGACTATAGTTTTTAGCTTTATTCTTCTTGAAAAGGTTATACTATATTATATTTTAAAATATGTAATAATTAATTTCACATTGTATAAAAAAAAATTGTAACCTCTAATTTCAAAGTGTATAGTCTTTATTTTTATAATGTGTCTAAAAAAAAGTGTAGTCTCATATTTTAAAGAATATAGCCTTCAATTTCTACCTTAAGTAATAAATCGTAAAAATTTAATACTTCAATTACTATACTCTTTATTTAGCATTATGCTCCTTGACAAAGTTATAATATATTTTATTTTAGAGTATCTTTAACTTTATATTGTATAAAAAATGAATCATTTTTAGTTACAAAGTGTATAATATAGTTTTTAATTTTATAATCTAGCTATCTAAACAATAGTATAATATCACATTTTAAAGTTTATGACATACAATTTTTACTTTATGTAAAAAATCCTAAATATTTAATGTTTTGAAGACTATAGTTTTTAGCTTTATAATCATTAAAAAAGTTATATTATTTCAAATTTTAAAGAATATAGTCTTGAATTTTATATTGCATATAAAATGAGTAACCTTTAAATTGTGAAGTGGTGTATACTCTTTATTTTTATAATGTATCTAGAATGATAGTGTAATCTCACATTTTAAAGTATATAGTTTTCAATTTATACATAATGTAAAAAATACTAAAAATTTAATATTTCAAATGTTATAATCTTAGCTTTATACTCCTTTAAAAAATTAATTATATCATATTTTAAAGTATATAGTTTTAAATTTTATGTTTTTATAAAATAAAGTTATATTTAATTGTAAAGTACACAATCTTTATTTTTATAATGTGTGCGAAAAAATAATATAATGTCACATTTTAAAATATATAGTCTTCAACAACTTTTTCTTTTTGTAAAAAATCTAAAAAATTTAATATTTCAAAGACTATATAGTCTTTAACTTTTTACTCCTAGAAAAAGTTATACTATATCATATTTTTTAAAGTATATAGTTTCAAATTTAATATTGTATAAAAATTGAGTATCTCTAATTATAAAGTTTATAGTCTTTGTTTTTATAATGTATAAAAACATAGTATAATCTCATTTTTTAAAGTATATAACTTTCACTTTCTACTTTTATGTACTAAATCTAAATATAATATTTAAAAAATAGTTTTAACCTTTATACTCATTGAAAAAATTATATTGTATTATATTTTAAAACATATAGTCTTCATGTATAAGAAAAGAGCATTCTCTAATTGAAAAGTGTATACCCTTATTTTGAATGTATCTAAAAAATGGTCAAATATATATCACATTTTAAAATATATAAATTTTAATTTTTACTGTATGTACTAAATCGTAAAAAAATTAATATTTCAAATACTATAGTCTTTAACTTATACACACAATCATACAACACAATTCATTAATCCTACTCACCGGAAATGACATTAACATAACATTATAATTTATAACAAACCAAAAATGGAAGATATAAAAAATAAAAAAAAAGAAACTAACTATAACTTTGATTTATAGAACAGAAATAAGGAAAAAAATCAAAGATGCAAAATAGGAAAAAATTAAAATCAGAATTAAAAAAATTTAAAACAAAATTAAAAAAATAAAATAGAAAAACAAAATTAAAAAGCAGAAAAAACCAGAAAAGAATAAAAGAATGAACATGAGAGAGAGAGGGAGAGCACGCGACTTACGTGAGCTGCAAAGGATGGCGGACGAACAACTTGGATGCGGCGACGACGGGAGGGCGTAGGCACAGAGGGCGCGAGTGTAGGGCGTTCAAAGAGCAGCGCAACGCAGGGGCATGGGTGTGGGGTAGGGCGCAGATAGACCGAGGAGGGCGAGAGCGGGGCGCGGTCTGACGGTGGTGTGATGCTCACCGATGTTTGGCGGCGGGTGAGGGAAGCAAGACAGAGAGAGGTGGTTGGATTACGGTTGCAGGGAGAGTGTGGTGAGGGAGAGAATTGTTGATGTAAATCCTCTTTTGGTTTTGATAATAACAAAACTAATGTAACAATAGGTTCAGAAGCTATACTTTAATATTGCAATTGTATAGAAGCTTCTTTATATGTTCAGAAAGTGTTTATTTGTAATAGTTATGAAACTTTGTAAATAGCTTCAATAAAAGTTGTAAAAGCTATATTCTATTTTCCTAGTAAGTGTATTAGGTAATTTGAATTTGTAATACATTTAGAATTATTAGAAACAACAAAACATGGTTCAGAAATAGGGATGCAGATTCATAAGGCTGCATCAGAAAGCGTATTCTAAAGGAGTTCAGAATTGTTGATTCAGAAAGTGCAAGGAAGATGTTCAGAAAGCAAGTGTTCAGAAAGTGAACACATATAAAGTTCAGAAAGTGAACACATATAAAGTTCAGAATCATGCTTTATGATTCAGAAATGATTCAACATTTTTATTACTTTGTTTATTTTGAAAAGAGCAGTTCAAAAGCTATACTTTAATATTTCAATTGTATAGAAGCTTCTTTATATGTTCAGAAAGTGTTTATTTGTAATAGTTAGGAAACTTTGTAAATAGCTTCAATAAAAGTTGTAAAAGCTATATTCGATTTTCCTAGTAAGTGTATTAGGTAATTTGTAATACATTTAGAATTATTAGAAACAACAAAACATGGTTCAGAAATAGGGATGCAGATTCAGAAGGCTGCATCAGAAAGCGTATTCTAAAGGGGTTCATAATTGCTGATTTAGAAAGTGCAAGGAAGATGTTCAGAAAGCAAGTGTTCAGAAAGTGAACACATATAAAGTTCAGAAAGTGAACACATATAAAGTTCAGAATCGTGCTTTATGATTCAGAATTGATTCAACATTTTTATTACTTTTATATTTTGAAAAGAGCACGTGATAAATTGTTGAAGTGCTCTTTTTGGATAAGGTTAGTTAATCTAGTTGGGATGCCAGCTGGAAACTTATCCTTTTCATCTCTTTAAATAGAGATGCTCTTGTGTTGTTTAGATAGATAGATACACACAAACAATGATACAAGAGATCAATCATTCATTCACTCATAGTTTGTAAAAACTCCAGTACTAGAAACACGGAATTTACTGGCGGTAATTTCCGACGGCGCCCAAGCCGTCGGAGGTCTCCGAGGGGTTTGCGAGGGTTCCGTCGACTGACCACAAAACAACATCAAAATTTAGAAAGTTCTGTAATACGAGTTAGTTTGAGTAAGGATAACATACATCCGGGAGACAGGACACTAGTGGCCCACCTCCCTCTTTTCTTTCTTTTTCTTCCCCTTTTTCCTTTCCCTCCCGTAGCCCCATTTCCCTCTCATTCACAATTTCTTCTTCTTCCTCTTCACCATTTCTCTCTTCTCCAATCTCTCACCCAAACCCCATAACTCATCAAAATCAATTTATCAATCATCATCTAGTATATTGAGGGTAAGTGTAGTGTATTTCTTTTTCTCTCTGGTGTATTTTCTCTTGATTTCGGATTTGGGTTTTAGGGTTTAAGATTGGGGTTTTTGATTTTGTTGTGAGATTAAGGTTTGTGACGTGTTCTCTAGGGTCTCAACCAACTAGAGAAGCTCAGGGTACCTCAACTTAGCTCCGGGTGGCGTCTTGGAGCTCATTGGAGTAATTTGTGAGTAATGTGTTATTTATGGTTTATGTTTGATTTTGAATGATATTGTGAATTACTTGCTATGATAGTTGATAGGGACTGAGATTGAGTGATATATAATTGATATTGTATGTTGGTTGTGTTTGATTTGGATGGGTTGTGGTGAAAATGTGGATTTGGAAATGAATTTCGCGTGATTTTCTGCAGAATTTCGTTTCTGACCCAGGCTGTAATCGATTACAGCGAATTGGTAATCGATTACTGTAATCGATTACCAAGACCCTGTAATCGATTACTGCGGGATTTTAATCGATTACAGACTGCCAATTTTTACAAAAATTTTCTTCAGAACGAAATTTGAAGCAGGTAATCGATTACAAATGTCTGTAATCGATTACAACTGCACCAAAACACCATTTTTAAGACTTTAACTCAAAATCTTTATGCATTTAAGTTATGTTTTCAAATCCATATGTTCACCACTACCCCAAACTTGATAATGGGCTGTTTATGATGTTGTCACGACCCAATTCGGATCGTGACCGGCACATGGAACACCGAGTCCCATGTCAGCCTTAACCTGTAATTCACACAATAATCCAACTACACAACAACACCCACAACTACAATAACATACATTCATACATAATCTCCATATATATAATCTGGTCATAACATTCAAGTTAATCCATAATTAAGTCTAACAACCCAACACAACAATAGTAAGTCTTACATAGACTTATACAACATCCATAACACTATCCTAGTCCAAGGAAATCTTGTCCGTAACATAAGGAGCATACACTAGAATTGAAATGCATAACGCCTCTAACATGTGAGGCTCACCAAATCTAAGAACTCGGAGGAACGAATGAACTCGTCCCTTGATCTGCACCTTCATCTGAAAACATATTGTATGAATGGGTGAGTCATACGCTCAGTGAATAAACAGGCTATAAGCAGTGTATGCAGATATATCATGAATCAACAAGCATAACATAAACCAACACAGCAGATATATAATTCAAACGTTCTTATACAGTCTCTTTATCTTAGTAGCTTTTAACCTATGAACACTTGGAGCTCGGCCCCGACTCATGTTCATAGAAAGTATGGATGTCCCGCGAGCTATGCCCCTCATCAGACACAATACTGAGAAACCCCGCGAGCTATGCCCCTCATCAGGTTTCCCATTTACGACCCCGCGAGCTATGCCCCTCCTCAGGTCGTTTTACCATTTCTTATTTCATTCACATTTTATCTTATTTAACGCTGTTATTGGCACATATCATTCTCAATCACATCCTAAGTAATTTATCAATTCATCATCAACATCATCTCATACATACCATGACCTTATAAACATTCATGTAATAAGTTTGGGGTAGTGGTGAACGAATGGATTTGAGTAATTAACTTTAAAATAAGAAAATATTGAGTTAAAGTCTTAAAAATGGAGTTTCAATACTGGTGTAATCGATTACAGGGGTCTGTAATCGATTACCAGTGTCAAATTTCGTCCTGGAATAAAATTTTCGCAAAATTTTCCAGACTGTAATCGATTACATCCTCGCTGTAATCGATTACAGTAATCGATTACCACTTGGTTGTAATCGATTACAGTAATCGATTACCAGATAGCTGTAATCGATTACCAACACGTGTAATCGATTACAGACCTCAAAAATTCAACTTTTAACGTTTCGAAACATTGTAATCGATTACCAATACGTGGTAATCGATTACAACCAGTCCAGAGACGAAAAACAGCAGCATTTTTACGCGAAATTCATCCTCCAATCCACATTTTCACCACAACCCATCCAAATCAAACATAACCAACATGCAATATCAATTATATATCAACCAATCTCAGTCCCTATCAACTATCATAGCAAGATATTCACAGATTCAATCAAAATCATACATAAACTACAAATAACCCATTACTCCAATGAGCTCCAAGACTCCACCCAGAGCTAGGATGAGTTCCCCGGAGCTTCCCTAGATGGTTGAGACCCTAGAGAACACATCACAAACCTCAATCTCTCAACAAAATCAAAACCCAATTAGGAACCCTAAACCCCAAATCCGAAAATTAGAGAAAATAGACATCAATGGAGAAAAAGAAATACTCTACACTTACCCTCAATATACTAGATGAGCAATACTAACTTGATCTTTGATGATTAATGGAATTTGGTTGGGGTTTGAGAGAGATTTGAGAGGGAGGGGTAGAGAAGAAGAAGAAAAGAAAGAGAGAAAGAAAAGAGAGAGAGAGGATACGGGAATGGGGAAGAAAAAAGGAAGGGAAGGAAGGAAAAAGGGTGGGGAGGTGGGTCCCACGTGGTCCTATCTCCCCGGTTGTACCGTGATCTCTTACTCAAACTAACTCAAACTACCCCAAGTATTACAATCTTCCCCCCTTAAAGAATTCGGACCCCGAATTCAAACACAGAAGGGAAAAAGAGATTACCTGAATCATGAAAGAGGTGCGGATACTTATCCCGCATGGATTCCTCGGGTTCCCAGGTAGCTTCCGGACCTGAGTGGTTCCGCCAAACCACCTTCACTGTAGCAACTTCCTTAGTTCGGAGCTTCCTCACCTGACGGTCCACAATCGCCACGGGTTCCTCCTCAAAAGCTAAGTTCTCATCCAAAGGCAACACTTGATGCTCAAGCACATGAGAGGGGTCAGATAGGTACTTCCTCAACATAGACACATGAAAGACGGGGTGTATAGCAGATAACTCGGGAGGAAGCGCCAGATGATAGGCTACAGCTCAAATCCGATCCAGGATCTCAAAAGGTCCGATATAACGGGGACTCAACTTGCCTTTCTTCCCCAACCTCATAACTCCCTTCATCGGAGAAATGTGGAGAAACACATGATCACCAACTGAGAACTCCAAGCCTCGTCTCCGGTTGTTGGCATAGGCCTTCTGCCTACTCTGGGCCGCTTGCAACCTTTCCCTGATCAACTTCACCTTCTCCATGGCATCTTGAACCAAGTCGGGTCCTAACAGAGCCGCTTCACCACTCTCAAACCACCCAATGGGGGATCGACATCTCCTACCATACAGAGCCTCAAAAGGTGCCATTCCAATACTGGCCTGATAACTGTTATTATAAGAGAACTCGACCAATGGAAGGTACGGATCCCAACCATCGCCGAAATCCATCACACAAGCTCGGAGCATGTCCTCCAAAATCTGAATAGTCCTCTCTGACTGCCCATCTGTCTGAGGGTGAAAAGCCGTGCTGAAATTTAGACGAGTCCCTAAAGCCTCTTGAAAGGATCGCCAAAACCGGGAGGTGAACTGAGTACCTCGGTTCGAGATAATGGAGACAGGAACACCATGGAGTCGCACAATCACCTCCAAGAACAACTGAGCATAGCGAGGTGCCCCGTAAGCCGTCTTAACCGGAATGAAGTGGGCCGACTTGGTCAGTCGATCCACAATCACCCATATGGAGTCAAAGCCTCGGAAACTGCGGGGTAATCCCGTCACAAAATCCATGGTGATCATCTCCCATTTCCATGTGGGTATCTCTAACGGTTGCAACAACCTTGCGGGTCTTTGATGCTCTGCTTTCACTTGCTGACACACCAAGCACCGGGAAACAAAGTCTGCTACATCCCGCTTCAAACCTTCCCACCAAAACAATTGTTTTAAATCCTGATACATCTTCGTACTGCCTGGATGGATGGAATACTTGGAGTTGTGAGCTTCCTCTAGAATGAGCCTCCTCAGATTACCCACATCGGGTACGCACAACCGCTGTCCACACCGTAAAACACCCTCTGAGTCTAGAGATAGCTCCACGTTCTTCCCTTCACTGACCTCTGACACAAACTTAGCAAACCTTGGATCATCACGCTGAACGGATTTAATCTGGTCCACCAAAGAGGATTGAGCCCGCACATGAGCTAAGAGTACTCCAGATCTCCCTAACTCGAAGTGCATGCCCTCCGACTCCAACCTATGGATCTCCTCAACCAAAGGTCTCTTCATAACCGCAATGTGGGCTAGACTACCCATAGACTTCCTGCTCAAAGCATCAGCGACTACATTGGCCTTCCCAGGGTGATACAAGATGGTACAATCATAATCCTTCAGCAACTCCATCCACCGCCTCTGTCTCAGATTGAGGTCTTTCTGCTGAAAGATGTACTTCAAGCTCTTGTGGTCGGTGTAGATCTCACACGTCTCTCCGTAGAGGTAGTGTCTCCAGATCTTGAGAGCAAACACCACCGCTGCCATCTCCAAATCATGAGTGGGGTAGTTCTGCTCGTGATTCTTCAACTTCCTTGAGGCATAAGCTATCACCCTCCCATTTTGCATCAAAACACAACCAAGCCCAATCCGGGAAGCATCACAATACACTGAGTAGCCTCCTGAACTGGTAGGCAAGGCCAAAACGGGAGCGGTAGTCAGAGCCTCTTTCAGCTTTTGAAAACTAGACTCACAAGCTTCCGACCACAGAAAAGGTGCGTGCTTCTGAGTTAACTGGGTGAGGGGTGCTGCTACCCGAGAGAAATCCTTGACAAATCTCCGGTAGTCCCCCGCAAGACCCAAGAAACTACGGATCTCCGTCACTGTTGTAGGTCTAGGCCACTTCTGAACTGCTTTTACCTTCTTCGGATCCACCATGATACCATCTTTGGACACTATATGCCCCAGAAAGGTTACTTGATCTATCCAAAACTCGCACTTAGAGAACTTGGCATAAAGATTGTGGTCCCTCAGAGTCTGCAGCACAACTCTGAGATGATGCTCATGCTCCTCAGCACACTTAGAGTATACCAGGATGTCATCAATGAAGACTATGACGAAGCGATCCAAGAATGGTTTGAACACCCAGTTCATGAGGTCCATAAAAGCTGTAGGGGCATTGGTCAACCCAAAAGACATCACGAGAAACTCGAAATGCCCATAACGAGTACTGAAAGCCGTCTTCGGAATATCTCCTTCCTTGATCCTCAACTGATGGTAACCCGATCTCAGATCAATCTTAGAAAAACAACAAGCACCCTGAAGCTGATCAAACAGATCATCAATCCTCGGAAGAGGGTACTTGTTTCGGACCGTCAACTTGTTCAGCTGCCTGTAGTCCACACAAAGCCTCATGGATCCATCCTTCTTCTTGACAAAAAGAACCGGAGCACCCCAAGGTGAAGTGCTCGGTCGGATGAACCCTTTGTCCAAAAGATCCTTCAGCTGATCCTTCAACTCGTTTAACTCTTCGGAGCCATACGGTACGGAGGAATGGAAACTGGTTGAGCATCCGGAGCTAGGTCAATCCCGAACTCTATCTCCCGATCAGGTGGCATACCTGGCAACTCCTCCGGAAACACATCCGGATACTCACATACCACTGGAACTTGACCAACACCCACAATACTAGCCTCCATGTTCATAACTGACGCCAGAAAACCTTGACACCCGTGGTCCATCAACTTCATGGCACTCATAGCCGAGATCAAAGAAGCAGGGGTCATACAATGATCCCCTTGGAACTCGAAGGTTGAACCATCGGGAAGGACAAACTTCGCCAACTTGGCATAGCAATCCACCGAGGCATGACAGGAAGCCAACCAATCCATGCCCAAGATGACATCAAAGACCACCATATCCAGGATCACCAAGTCGGCCAAAGTGTCCATCCCGCCCACAGAAACCACACACGACTTGCACACAAGATGAACCATACGAGGTTCTCCGACCGGAGTACTAACCCAAAAAGGATCCTCCAAAGACACTAGTTACTCGCCAAAACGGGAAGCAAAGAACGGGGACACATAAGAATGTGTGGAGCCCAGGTCAAACAGCACATAAGCTTCAGAAGAACAAACTTTTGTTATACCTGCCACTACAGCATTGGATGCCTGAGAATCCTGACGGGTCAAAGCAAAGACTCTAGGCTGAGCTCTTCCTCCACCTCCCTGACCACGACCTCTGTTTCCTCTAGTCGGTCCTCTACCCCCATGCCCAGAAGATCCACCCGGAGACATAGCTGAGAAAGATGGAGTGGGTAGAATCGGTGCTTGAGGCCTAGCAGCTCCACCAGAAAAGCGAGGACAATCCTTGATAAAGTGGCCTGCCTGACCACAACCATAACAGGTGTGAGGAACAGCACGACATGGTCCTTGATGATACCTTCCACAACTCTTGCAATGGGGGGCACGAGGATCTGGCCAATGCGTACTAGACTGAGAACCACTGCTAGACTGGGACCTCGCCAGCACATCTCTAGGAGCGGATCCTGATGAGTTGGAACCACCCCCAGGGATGAACCTCTGATACTGGTAGCCATGAGATCCACCAGAACTGGACCCTCCAGAGAACTGCCCTGTAGTCTTCTTCTTCTTGTCAAACCCTCTACTAGGCTTATCTTCCTCTAGGGAACCTTCAATCCCCACTGCAGTGTCCATGACTTGAGAAAAAGTCTTCCGCCCAATCTCATTGTGCAAGATGGATCGCATCGGATCCCTGAGCCCCTTCACAAACCTTCTAACCTTCCGGTCCTCCGGAGTGATCTCATGAGGTGCATATCGGCATAATCGAGTAAACTGCGTAGCATACTCAACTACGGACATGTCTTGAGTCTGCTTCAGCTTAAGGAGCTAATCAGCCAACAGCTCCCTTCGGTTCTCTGAAAAGAATCTTGCCCTGAAGGCGTCTGTGAACTCTTCCCATACCGGTGGTGGTCTCCTCATGTTCGCCCTTTCAATCCTCAAGGTCTCATACCAGTGGGCAGCAGTGCCCTGCAGAGTGTAGGTAACAAGGTCTACGGCCCTCACATCATGACATTGGAGAGCACGTAGAGCCCTCGTAGCCCTATCAAGAAACTCCTCAGGGTCTTCATCCATGGAATCTCCAGAAAAGGTTGGCGGATTAAGCCTCAGATACGCCTCTAGCGACACCTCTGTAGGTCCAAAAACTTGTGGCCTTCTCCTTGGCGGCTCATACTCAGGGTTAGGGGGAACTTCTGCTCTTTCCTGATTCTGATTATTCTGATTCGCCATCATCTGCATCAGAGTGTTCAGAGTCTGACGAATATCCTGGATTTCCGCATCGCGGTCATAATCCGTATTGCCCCCTTGGGGTTCCACAGTCTCTTGCTCAGGAGGAGGGTTCCTGTTGAGACGAGGTCTACCTCGGGTGCTTCTCTTATGAGGCATGGTCAGAACAAGATAGCTACACAAACAAACAAGCGTTCAGAAAAACGGCATAAGAGGTGAATCTGAACAATAAGGGATCACCACACAGAAACATCAAGACAAAACCATAAGACATCCTATAAAAGCTTTCACTAGAGTCACAATCTTGTGAAAATGGGCCGGCAACCATTTACACGATTGTCACCGTATTGAAAACAATTTGCTCCAAAATTTTCTTGGACTCAACCTAGGCTCTGATACCAACTTTGTCACGACCCAATTCGGATTGTGACCGGCACATGGAACACCGAGTCCCATGTCAGCCTTAACCTGTAATTCACACAATAATCCAACTACACAACAACACCCACAACTACAATAACATACATTCATACATAATCTCCATACATATAATCTGGTCATAAAATTCAAGTTAATCCATAATTAAGTCTAACAACCCAACACAACAATAGTAAGTCTTACATAAACTTATACAACATCCATAACACTATCCTAGTCCAAGGAAATCCTGTCTGTAACATAAGGAGCATACACTAGAATTGAAATGCATAACGCCTCTAACATGTGAGGCTCACCAAATCTAAGAACTCGGAGGAACGGATGAACTCGTCCCTTGATCTGCACCTTGATCTGAAAACATATTGTATGAATGGGTGAGTCATACACTCAGTGAATAAACAGGCTATAAGCAGTGTATGCAGATATATCATGAATCAACAAGCATAACATAAACCAACACAGCAGATATATAATTCAAACGTTCTTATACAGTCTCCTTATCTTAGTAGCTTTTAACCTATGAACACCTGGAGCTCGGCTCCAACTCATGTTCATAGAAAGTATGGATGTCCCGCGAGCTATGCCCCCTCATCAAACACCATATTGAGAAACCCCGCGAGCTATGCCCCTCATCAGGTTTCCCATTTACGACCCCGCGAGCTATGCCCCTCCTCAGGTCGTTTTACCATTTCTTATTTCATTCACATTTTATCTTATTTAACGCTGTTATTGGCACATATCATTCTCAATCACATCCTAAGTAATTTATCAATTCATCATCAACATCATCTCATACATACCATGACCTTATAAACATTCATGTAATAAGTTTGGGGTAGTGGTGAACGAATGGATTTGAGTAATTAACTTTAAAATAAGAAAATATTGAGTTAAAGTCTTAAAAATGGAGTTTCAATACTGGTGTAATCGATTACAGGGGTCTGTAATCGATTACCAGTGTCAAATTTCGTCCTGGAATAAAATTTTCGCAAAATTTTCCAGACTGTAATCGATTACATCCTCGCTGTAATCGATTACAGTAATCGATTACCACTTGGTTGTAATCGATTACAATAATCGATTACCAGATAGCTGTAATCGATTACAGTAATCGATTATCAACACATGTAATCGATTACAGACCTCAAAAATTCAATTTTTAACGTTTCGAAACATTGTAATCGATTACCAATACGTGGTAATCGATTACAACCAGTCCAGAGACGAAAAACAGCAGCGTTTTTACGCGAAATTCATCCTCCAATCCACATTTTCACCACAACCCATCCAAATCAAACATAACCAACATGCAATATCAATTATATATCAACCAATCTCAGTCCCCATCAACTATCATAGCAAGATATTCACAGATTCAATCAAAATCATACATAAACTACAAATAACCCATTACTCCAATGAGCTCCAAGACTCCACCCAGAGCTAGGATGAGTTCCCCGGAGCTTCCCTAGATGGTTGAGACCCTAGAGAACACATCACAAACCTCAATCTCTCAACAAAATCAAAAACCCCAATTAGGAACCCTAAACCCCCAAATCCGAAAATTAGAGAAAATAGACATCAATGGAGAAAAAGAAATACTCTACACTTACCCTCAATATACTAGATGAGCAATACTAACTTGATCTTTGATGATTAATGGAATTTGGTTGGGGTTTGAGAGAGATTTGAGAGGGAGGGGTAGAGAAGAAGAAGAAAAGAAAGAGAGAAAGAAAAGAGAGAGAGAGGATACGGGAATGGGGAAGGGAAAAGGAAGGGAAGGAAGGAAAAAGGGTGGGGAGGTGGGTCCCACGTTGTCCTATCTTCCCGGTTGTACCGTGATCTCTTACTCAAACTAACTCAAACTACCCCAGGTATTACAGATGTTGTTATGACAAGGATGCGATTATGATGCGACGTACGATTACGAAATGATGTTAATTAAAAGAATGATTAAATGTTGGTTTGCTCGGCCTGAGGAGGGGCATAACTCCCGGGGTCGAGTTTGATAAAGTCTGAGGAGGGGCTGGGCTCCCGGGACTAAAGATTTGAGGAGGGTCTGGGCTCCCGGGATCTCTAATAATGAATACACTTGTAATAATAATACATAAGAGGAATTGCGGAATGTGTGGTATGGTGATTATGTGATGGATTGCTATGACTGCATATATATGATTATGATATTGCTGCATAAACTGTTTTTAGTCTATTATTCACTGAGCGTATGACTCACCCATTCATACAAACCATTTTCCGATTCAGGTGCAGATCAGGAGGCAAGTCCTTCCGTTCCTCCAAGCTCTTAGCTTTGGTGAGCCTCGATGTTTAGAGGCGTTATGTTATTTTCTATTATGTCAGTAGTATGCTCCATAGGTTTACAAACAGGATTGTCTAAGTTATGTATGTGTTGTAAGTCTAATTAAGACTTGTTACATTTCTGTTGGAATTATGTTAGCTTATGGATTGAGCAGGATATTATGACCATATTATATGTATTATGGATTTATGGGTGATACTTTGAGAACCCTATATATGTATGGATTTTATGTATGAATGCATGTTAAAGTAGTTGTGGCTGATGTTGTTTAGCTAGATCGTGTGTGAATCACAGGTTAAGGCTGACATGGGACTCGGTGTCCCATGTGCCGGTCACGATCCGAGTTGGGTCGTGACAAAGTTGGTATCAAAGCCTAGGTTGAGTTTTGTAACATATGGAGCAATTGTTCTTCAATAGAATGACAATAGTGTAAATGGTTGCCGGCCCATTTTCACAGATTGTGATTCTAGTGAAGACAGTTTAGGGTGTTGTTGTCTAAGTTAATTCCTTGATTGCCAATCCCTTTTTGACTCGGGGATGTTTCATCTGTTATGTCTCTAAACGATTGGTTGTTTGTGTAGCTGCTCATGGTTGACCATGCCGCCTAAGCAGGGTACCCGAAGATGGGGAAGGCCTCGTACCACCAGGGACCCCCCTCCTGTGCAGGGGGATGGTGCAGAGCCTAATTATGGTGAGGAGATGCAAGGGGTTCGCCAAGCCCTTAACATCTTGATTCAGATGATGCAGAATCAGAATCAAAACCAAAACCAGAATCAGAATCAGAATCCGGATCAGAACCAGAGGAGGGAAGAGGTTCCTCCGAACATGGACTACGAGCCACCTAGGCCGGGACCTCAGGTTTTTGGTACTCATGAGGTGACGCTGGAGGCTTATCTGAGGCTGAACCCGCCGACTTTTTCGGGGGAGTCCATGGAGGAAGACCCGGAGGATTTCTTGGACCGGGCCACTAGAGCTCTGTGTGCCCTTCGATGCCATGATGTGAGGGCCGTGGATCTGGTGACCTACACCCTTCAGGGGACCGCTGTTCACTGGTATGAGACCTGGTTGATGGAAAGGGCTCATATGAGGAGGCCGCCACCAGTATGGGAGGAGTTCAGGGAAGCCTTCAGGGCAAGATTCTTTTCTGAGAACCGAAGAGAGCTCTTGGTGGAGCAATTTCTCAAGCTGAAGCAGACTCCGGGCATGTCTGTAGTCGAGTATGCCACACAATTTACTCGATTATGTCGATATGCGCCGCATGAGATCATCACTGAGGATAGGAAGGTGAGAAGGTTTGTGAAGGGGCTCAGTGAACCGATGCGTTCCATTCTTCATAATGAGATAGGGAGGAAGTCTTTCTCTCAGGTCATGGATACCACTGTGGGCATTGAAAGCTCAAGGGAAGAAGACAAGCCGAATAGGGGATTTGAGAAGAAAAAGAAGACTACTGGGCAGTTCTCCGGGGGATCCAGTTCTGGTGGGTCCCAAGGTTATCAGTAGCAGAGGTTTGCTCTGGGGAGTGGCTCCAACTCCTCAGGATCCACCCCTAGGGCCATGTCTGGGATGAGGCCCCAAGCTAGCAGTGCTTCCCAGTCGAACACACAGTGGTCTGGACCTCAAGGTCCTCAGCGTCCTCATTGCAAGCATTGTGGAAGATTCCATCATGGAGCGTGTCGCCCAAACTAGAATGTATGTTATGGGTGTGGACAGGCAGGGCATTTTATCAGGGAGTGTCCCCGCCTTGCAGGGGGAGCTACTGGGCATCAGGCACCCGCCTTTCCTACACCATCTCATTCGGCTATGTCTCCGGGTAGTTCTTCCGGGCAAGGAGGTCGGGGTGCAACCAGAGGAAACAGAGGCAGAGGTCAAGGTGGAGGAGGGAGAGCTTAGCCGAGGGTCTTTGCTTTGACTCGCCAGGATGCTCAGGCATCTAACACAGTTGTGGCAGGTATATTGATAGTTGGCTCTTCTGAAGCTTATGTATTGTTTGATCCGGGCTCTACACATTCATATGTGTCCCCGTTCTTTGCTTCTCGTTTTGGCGAGCAACCCACAGCGTTGGAGGATCCTTTTTGGGTTAGTACTCCGGTGGGAGAACCCCTTATGGTTCGGTTGGTCTGTAAGTCGTGTGTAGTGTCGGTGAGCGGGATGGACACTTTGGCCGATTTAGTGATCTTGGATATGGTGGATTTTGATGTGATCCTAGGCATGGATTGGTTGGCTTCCTGTCATGCCTCCGTAGATTGCTACGCTAAGTTGGTCCGATTTGTCCTCCCCGATGGCTCAACCTTTGAGTTCCAAGGGGATCGATGTGTGACCCCCGCTTCTTTGATATCGGCCTTAAGTGCCATGAAGTTGATGGATCATGGGAACCAAGGTTTTCTTGCATCAGTTATGGATGTGGAGGCTAGAGTGGCGGATTTGGGCCAAGTTCCGATTGTGAGCGAGTTTCCAGATGTCTTTCCAGAAGACTTACCAGGGATGCCGCCGGATAGGGAGATAGTGTTCGGGATTGACTTAAACCCCGAAGCTCAACCTGTTTCTATTCCCCCTTACCGTATGGCTCCGAAGGAGTTGAATGAGCTGAAGGATCAGTTGAGGGATCTTTTGGATAAGGGATTTATCCGTCCGAGCACTTCGCCTTGGGGTGCTCCGGTTCTCTTTGTTAAGAAGAAGGATGGGTCTATGAGGCTTTGCGTGGATTATCGGCAGCTCAATAAGATGACGGTCCGCAACAAGTACCCTCTTCCCAGAATCGATGATTTGTTTGATCAGCTTCAAGGTGCTTGTTGCTTCTCGAAGATTGATTTGAGGTCTGGTTACCACCAGTTGAGGATTAAGGAGGGAGACGTTCCGAAGACAGCTTTCCGCACCCGGTATGGACATTTTGAGTTCCTGGTGATGTCCTTCGGTTTGACCAATGCCCCGGCAGCTTTCATGGATCTTATGAATCGGGTGTTTAAGCCGTTCTTGGACCGATTCGTCATCGTCTTCATTGACGACATCTTGGTCTACTCCAAGAATGCAGCGAAGCATGACCATCATCTCAGAGTTGTGTTGCAGACGCTGAGGGATCATAGTCTTTATGCCAAGTTCTCCAAGTGTGAGTTTTGGCTTGACCGAGTGACCTTTCTCGGGCATGTGGTATCTAGGGACGGGATCATGGTGGATCCGAAGAAATTCGAGGCAGTTCAGAACTGGCTGAGGCCTACGACGGTGACCGAGATCCGTAGCTTCTTGGGTCTTGCCGGTTACTATCGGAGGTTTGTTAAGGATTTCTCGAGGATAGCAACCCCTCTCACCCAGTTAACCCAGAAGAGTGTACCTTTCCAGTGGTCGGAAGCTTGTGAGGAAAGTTTTCAGAGGTTGAAGGAGTCCTTGACCACCGCTCCGGTTTTGGTTTTGCCTTCGGGATCAGGAGGGTATTCTGTGTACTGTGATGCTTCTAGAATCGGGCTTGGTTGTGTCTTGATGCAGCATGGGAGAGTTATCGCTTATGCATCAAGGAAGTTGAAGACTCACGAGCAGAACTACCCGACTCATGATCTCGAGATGGCCACGGTTGTTTTTGCTCTTAAGATCTGGAGACACTACCTCTATGGGGAAACCTGTGAGATTTACACCGACCACAAGAGCTTGAAGTACATCTTTCAGCAGAGGGATCTTAATCTGAGACAGAGGAGATGGATGGAGTTGCTCAAGGACTATGATTGCACCATTCTGTATCACCCCGGGAAGGCGAATATGGTCGCTGATGCTTTAAGCAGGAAGTCTATGGGTAGTCTGGCCCACATTGCTGTTGTGAATAGACCGTTGGTTGAGGAGATCCATAGGTTGGAGTAAGAGGGCATGCACTTCGAGTTAGGGAGATCTGGAGTGCTCTTAGCTCATGTGCGGGCTCAGTCCTCTTTGGTGGACCAGATTAAATCTGTTCAGCGGGACGATCCAAGGCTCGCTAAGCTAGTGTCGGAGGTCAGTGAAGGGAAGAACGTGGAGTTAGCTCTAGACTCAGAAGGTGTTTTACGGTGTGGGCAGCGGTTGTGCGTACCCGATGTGGGTAATCTAAGGAGGCTCATACTAGAAGAAGCTCACAACTCCAAGTATTTCATCCACCCAAGTAGCACGAAGATGTATCAGGATTTGAAACAGTTGTTCTGGTGGGAAGGTATGAAGCGGGATGTGGCGGAATTTGTTTCTCGTTGTCTGGTGTGTCAGCAAGTGAAGGCAGAACACCAGAGACCTGCAGGTTTGTTGCAACCGATTGAGATACCGACATGGAAGTGGGAGAGGATCACCATGGACTTTGTGACGGGGCTACCTCGCAGCTTTCGAGGCTTTGACTCCATATGGGTGATTGTGGATCGACTAACCAAGTCGGCCCATTTCATTCCCGTTAAGACATCCTACAGGGCGCCTCGTTATGCTCAGTTGTTCATCGAGGTTATTGTACGACTTCATGGTGTTCCGACCTCCATTATCTCTGACAGAGGGACTCAGTTCACCTCCCGGTTTTGGCGATCCTTTCAAGAAGCCTTGGCGAATCGTCTTAATTTCAGCACAGCTTTTCACCCTCAGACCGACGGTCAGTCAGAGAGGACCATTCAGATTTTGGAGGATATGCTTTGAGCTTGTGTGATGGATTTTGGAGATGGTTGGGAGTCGTACCTTCCGTTGGTGGAGTTTTCTTATAATAATAGCTATCAGGCCAGCATTGGTATGGCACCGTTTGAGGCCCTTTATGGTAGGAGGTGTCGGTCTCCCATAGGTTGGTTTGAGAGTGGTGAAGCTGCACTGTTGGGACCCGATCTGGTACAGGATTCCATGGATAAGGTGAAGTTGATCAGGGAAAGGCTCCAAGCGGCTCAGAGTAGGCAGAAGGCCTATGCTAACAACCGAAGGCACTATTTGGAGTATTCGATCGGAGACCATGTGTTCCTCCGCATATCTCCGATGAAGGGAGTTATGAGGTTCGGTAAGAAAGGAAAGCTGAGTCCTCGGTATGTTGGACCTTTTGAGATCTTGGATCGGATTGGGGCGGTGGCCTATCATTTGGCACTTCCACCTGAGATGTCCTCAATCCATCCCGTCTTTCATGTGTCTATGCTGAGGAAGTATTTATCGGATCCATCTCATGTGATCGAGCATCAAGGGTTACCTTTGGATGAGAATTTGGTATACAAGGAGGAACCGGTGGCTATTGTTGATCGGCAGGTAAGGAAACTCCGTTCTAAGGAAGTGGCTATAGTGAAGGTGGTTTGGCGAAACCACTCTGGTCAAGAGGCTACGTGGGAGCCCGAGGAAGCCATGCGGGATAAGTATCTGCACCTCTTTCATGATTCAGGTAATCTCTTTTCCTTTCTATGTTTGAATTCGGGGTCCGAATTCTTTAAAGGGGGAAGATTGTAATACCTCGGGTATTTTGAGTTAGTTTGAGTAAGGGATAACGGTACATCCCGGGGAGACAGGACACCTAGTGGGCCCCACCTCCCCTCTTTTCTTTCTTTTTCTTCCCCTTTTTCCTTTCCCTCCCGTAGCCCCATTTCCCTCTCATTCACAATTTCTTCTTCTTCCTCTTCACCATTTCTCTCTTCTCCTATCTCTCACCCAAACCCCATAACTCATCAAAATCAATTTATCAATCATCATCTAGTATATTGAGGGTAAGTGTAGTGTATTTCTTTTTCTGTCTTGGTGTATTTTCTCTTTGATTTTCGGATTTGGGGTTTTAGGGTTCAAGATTGGGGTTTTTGATTTTGTTGTGAGATTGAGGTTTGTGACGTGTTCTCTAGGGTCTCAACCAACTAGAGAAGCTCAGGGTACCTCAACCTAGCTCCAGGTGGCGTCTTGGAGCTCATTGGAGTAATTTGTGAGTAATGGGTTATTTAGGGTTTATGTTTGATTTTGAATGATATTGTGAATTACTTGCTATGATAGTTGATAGGGACTGAGATTTGGTGATATAAAATTGATATTGTATGTTGGTTGTGTTTGATTTGGATGGGTTGTGGTGAAAATGTGGATTTGGAGATGAATTTCGCGTGATTTTCTGTAGAATTTCATTTCTGACCCAGGCTGTAATCGATTACAGCGAATTGGTAATCGATTACTGTAATCGATTACCAAGACCCTGTAATCGATTACTGTAATCGATTACTGCGGGATTGTAATTGATTACAGACTGCCAATTTTTACAAAAATTTTCTTCAGAACGAAATTTGAAGCAGGTAATCGATTACAACTGCACCAAAACACCATTTTTAAGACTTTAACTCAAAATCTTTATACATTTAAGTTATGTTTTCAAATCCATATGTTCACCACTACCCTAAACTTGATAATGGGCTGTTTATGATGTTGTTATGACAAGGATGCGAATATGATGCGACGTACGATTACAAAATGATGTTAATTAAAAGAATGATTAAATGTTGGTTTGCTCGGCCTGAGGAGGAGCATAGCTCCCGGGGTCGAGTTTGATAAAGTCTGAGTAGGGGCTGGGCTCCTGGGATCTCTGATAATGAATACACTTGTAATAATAATACATAAGACGAATTGCAGAATGTGTGGTATGGTGATTATGTGATGGATTGCTATGACTGCATATATATGATTATGATATTGCTGCATAAACTGTTTTTAATCTATTATTCACTGAGCGTATGGCTCACCCATTCATACAAACCATTTTCAGATTCAGGTGCAGATCAGGAGGCAAGTCCTTTCGTTCCTCCAAGCTCTTAGCTTTGGTGAGCCTCGATGTTTAGAGGCGTTATGTTATTTTCTATTATGTCAGTAGTATGCTCCATAGGTTTACAAACATGATTGTCTAAGTTATGTATGTGTTGTAAGTCTAATTAAGACTTGTTACATTTCTGTTGGAATTATGTTAGCTTATGGATTGAGCAGGATATTATGACCATATTATATGTATTATGGATTTATGGGTGATACTTTGAGAACCCTATATATGTATGGATTTTATGTATGAATGCATGTTAAAGTACTTGTGGCTGATGTTGTTTAGCTAGATCGTGTGTGAATCACAGGTTAAGGCTGACATGGGACTCGGTGTCCCATGTGCCGGTCACGATCCGAGTTGGGTCGTGACAAGTTTGTCGGAAAACTCTTGGAAAATAGCGCGGGAATACGCGCCACCTTTCCCGCCATAATATACTGATGGACTTCTGAGGGCACGACTTGCATCCGTCGGAATACCCTCGGAACTTCATAATATGTTCCGGCTCTCTTTTGATGGTCAATCGCAGGGTTAGGGTTAGGGTATGGGGTTTCTAGTTCCCGTTGGAAGACCCTCGGAGGTAAAAATATGTTCCAGCGGCCTTTCGAGGGTTCTGTGCGCCCCTCAGCTGGTCCATTAAGTCATCGATCCTACGCAGCGGGTACTTGTTCTTCACAGTCACTTTGTCCAGCTGCCTATAATCAATGCACAACCTCATGCTCCCGTCCTTCTTTTTCACGAACAACACCGGTGCTCCCCAAGGTGAAACGTTAGGCCTCACGAACTTCTTCTCCAAGAGCTCCTCCAACTGCGTCTTCAACTCGGCTAACTCTCCGGGTGACATCCTATAGGGTGCTATCGATATGGGTCCCATCCCATGCATCAGATCTATGGAAAACTTGACCTCTCTGGCTGGGGGAAACTCATCAAGTATGTCCTCAGGGAAAACCTCCAGGTATTCTCTCACTGCAGGTAGTTCACTCAACACCTGACCCTTTTCGATTTCACTAGCGGAGAGAAACACGTAAGCATTGCTCATAACCCCACAACAGTTCAGCCTAATAGCACTAACATACAAGCGTACAGGGGTGACACGTGCAGAAGGAATAGAAAGGAAAATAACAGACTTAGCATGGCAATCAAGCAAGACTCTATTGGCAGAGAACCAATCCATGCCTAAAATAATGCCTAGACCGGACATGGGCAAGCAGATGAGATCGAAGATGAATGACCTATCATTTATATGAAACCTACATTTCATGCAAACTAAGCATGTCCTAATGGGTGCAGCAGTAGGGGTAGATACTAACAGATCAAAGGAAAGCTCTGACATATGCAATCCTAGGGTCCTAGCATGATCATGTGAGATGAATGAATGCGTGGCACCGGTGCTGTGGCCTAGAGGAAGAAGAAGGTTATGGACCCACACCTCCGCAATCTCTGGAAAAATGTCCTGGTTGGCCGCATCGGTAGCAGACGTTATGGCCAAGATGACAAACCCCGGAGTGAGGCTATCCGCACGTGGCACAGGGTGGAATGACAGGTAGAGCCTGCGGTGCTGTTGTTCTTGGATGCTGCTGCTGCTGCTGGGGTGGTCGAGGTTGAGGTTGTGGACGAGCATATGGCTGGAAGTGAGTAGGGGTCGGGCGTCTGACCTGAGCATGCTGTGGTGTCGGACCCCTCGCCTCCTCGATGCCTCAGTCCTCGGGAGAGTATCTGCGCGACTAGTCTCCTCAACGATCCTGCAGGTGTCAACCATCTTGAAGTATTCCTTGATCTTCAAGTGTTTCACCATTCTCTTGATGTCCTGTCTCAGAGCAGAGCAATACTTCATGCACTTCTACGACTCCTTAGGATTCTCCTGGTAGATCTTAGAAAACCGAATAAGCTCCTCGAACTTCACCGTGTACTCTGGCATCGTTATGTTCCCCTACTGAAGGCTGAGGAACTCCAACCCCTTCTCCTTACGAACAAACTCAGGGAAGTACTTCTCATAGAACATGCCCTTAAACATGTCTGATATGATGCGAAATTCTTAGCATTCTCTGTCCCTATATGCACATCTTGCATTTCTTAAGTGTCTTAATTATAGTTGTTTGCATTGTTATTGCGTGTTTTGCATTTTGGTGGTTGATGTGGAATTTCATTACCTTTTGAGACTTTGAGTAGACTTTAGTCTTGTTATCTACATCCAGTGTTGCAGAGGCTGGCAATGGAACTACAAATGTTGGAATCACTTGATTTTAGTGGCATTGTAAAGCTAAGACACAAGGCTTCATTTCATCTTCAGAGCTCGAAAGCAATTGAGGTCATTAAGAAGCCCATAAGTGGACTCAAAGTTAATGAAGCGTCTATGACAATATTCTGGAGCAGCACTCAGTGTTTTTGAAATATCTCGAGCTACACTTTCTGGAATTGGATGATTTTTGTGGCTGTGGAAAGCTGAGATATAGAGCCACAACTTTGCTTCAGAGCTCGAGGCTAAAAGAGTTCATTAAAAGCTTCAAAAACTAGCTTATGCAGTTGGAGAATGCTCAAGCCACATCCTCTAGCAACCAAGAAGCATCACTACCCTCATCTACATCACCATTATCCAACCCACAACCTTCCCCCTCACCCCAATTGTCACATGCACCACCATCACCACTCTCACCACTACCACATGGGGAGGATTATGCTCTAGAGCAATTGGATTGGACAACTTTGAAGTCCATGGTGGAAGAGCTAACCGGGGGAGTTGAGGAGCCTCCACCTCCACCTCTACCCTCACCACCCTCTATTCCCTTGGAGGATTGTTCACAATTTCATGAGCCTTTACCCATTGAGGTATTCTACGTTTTGGAGCTTCGTGACCCCTTGGATGGTGACTTTGGAGTGGATGACGAGGAGAACTCCGATGATGATGAGATAGTGTACGAGGACCCACCGCCGCTACCATGTGAGGAAAAAGGAAGTGGAATTATGGAGAGTTCTCCTCTTTGTGTCAAGGCTACTGCAGGAGCTTCTTCATTGGAGGATTTCACCCTGGGGCCATGTGAAGCGGTTCGTGTTGCGGTAATGCCTTCCTAACCCTCGCTCGAGTTCATTTTCTTTGGTTCAAGCCCATTCTCCCTCTCTCGCCATGAGTACGCCTTCCTTAAGACGGATGCACAACACCTAGCCATTTGCGGGGAGTCAACATCTTCTCAACTTGAGGCATCTTGGGAACCAAAGCCTCTTTGCTTTGTCATGTGAAGGCTTATTGTGAGGTTCACCATCCCTCCTCACTTGAAATTGGTTGCTCTTGGGATGCTTGGTCAAAGGGGAGTTCTCACTCCCCAAGGAACAAATTGCTGGCCAAGATGCATGGGTCCAGAGACAAGAAGAGGATCATGCTCCGTGGTTTCTTTTGCTTATTATGGGATCCCGGCGGAGGCATTGAGAGCACTCCTTGGTGGAAGCTCCTGGACCAATTCAAGCACAAGCCACCTTAAGGGAGTTTCTACAACTTTCTTTTAGTTTATGTTTTGCATTTAAATTCAATAAAACATGTTTAGGTAAACTTTCACATGTTGCTATATAGCTTAGGTTGTTTGGTTGTTTGAATTAGAGACTTGTTCGTTGAGTTTCTTGTTTTAAGTCTTGTTGTTTGCATTTCCATGTGTTAGGAGTTATATTTAGGTAGTTTAGGTTCACTTTGTGTGTTCCTTGTCTTTCTTTGTTGCTTTGTAAGTGTTGTGCTTGAGATATTCATCATTTTTAGGTGGTTAGAATTTCAACATTGTTGCATTTCATCTAGTTTTTAATTCTTGCTTGGTGATTGATCTTAATTTGTATAGATGATTTGTGTTTGGGCATTCACCTTGTGAGCTTTTTGAGCCTTACATTGGGTGACCGCATTACATGTGATTCCATTCTTGATGTGTGTATCTCTTGTGGACTTTGTCGTTCTAGGGTTTGCCTTGTCTCTTAATTGAGGCTACGTTTCATATGCATTCTTGAGTGTGATAGAGGCACCTTTCTTCTTTAGCCCACGACCATATTGTCCACCCTCTACATTACCATTGCAGGCCCCTTTGAGCCTTATATCTCATTCTTTGATCTTAGCTCATCTTTATCCTAAGAAGTGAAAAACCATTTTACACCTTACCTTGGGAAAGCGGAGTAGCATTGATTTTATCATTTTATATGTTTGAGTCTAAGTGTGGGGGTTTGCCGTGGTCGGAAAACTTTTAAGTGTGGGGGACGGACATCTTGATGTGTTGATGTGACAAATGGTTGGAATTGTATGTAATTAATATGTAATTGACAAAAAAAAAAAATATGAGCAAAGGAAGAGAAGCACACAAAAGCAAAGTAAATTCAATGTCAAAGACCTCATGTTTTAGTATTTAAAGGTTCAAAGTGCAAGAAAAGAGCAGAGCTCATGTGTTTGTGCTTTTGTGTGCTTAGAATTTCCCCTTGTGTTTGATTAAGACTTACATAACCAATGCTAGTTTAATTTTCTTGGGTCCTTTAGCTCACCTATCCATACATTTCACACCTTAACCTTGGCCTCATTACAACCAAAACAAAGACCACTTGATTCTTGGGTGCATTGAATGCTAGTAGTGGAGATCTAGAGTCTTGGCAAGTCTACGCCGAATGCTTGGTCTAACAAGAGAATTGAGAGGAAGACAAGCTCACTATATATGTGAGTTGAGAGCATAGACACTCCCTTGAGGTCCTTACATTTCATCTATGTATTTTAAGGGATTTTGCTTGACTTGTGATGTTGTGCTCCTTGGTATTGAAATGCTTTGTTGTTGGATACTCTTGCTACCTCACTTGTTTCCTTGGTCTTGAGCCAAAGCACTTTTGATCATTCATTGAAATTCAAGTAACAACTTGTGATTCCCCTCCTTCTCATTTGTTGGTTTTTTTTTTTTTTTTTTTTATGCTTAGTCTTGCATGAGGACATGCAAGGGCTAAGTGTGGGGGAATTTGATAGAGCATAATTTTTATTGATTAATTCTCTTTGTATGCATGCCAATTAACCACTCTTGAGCCTAATTGACCACTTTTGCATCATATTTGGCATTTGGAACTTTATGTGGAGCTTTGTGCATTTTTCCAGCATTTTGTTCTTTTCAACACTGTTCTGTAATTGGCTTATAGCTTGAGTTCTAGAAACTGTAATTTTGTGTTCTTTGTCTTGTTGGAAAGATTAGACACAGGTCTACAACTTTCATGCAGAACACGAAAGCTGATTCAAAGCATAAGGACTTCATATTGGAGCTTCAAGTGGAGTCAAGCTTGCTGCAGAATTCTGGAGCAACATTCCTGAGCAGCCAGTGTTGCAGAGGCTGGAACCGGAGCTACAGATGTTGGAATCACTTGATTTTAGTGGCATTGTAAAGCTAAGACACAAGACTTCATTTCATCTTCAGAGCTCCAAAGCAATTTAGGTCACTAAGAAGCTCATAAGTGGACTCAAAGTTAATGAAGCGTCTATGACAGTATTCTGGAGCAGCACTCAGTGTTTTTGCAATATCTCGAGCTACACTTGTTGGAATTGGATGATTTTTGTGGCTGTGGAAAGCTGAGTCATAGAGCCACAACTTTGCTTCAGAGCTCGAGGCCAAAAGAGTTCATTAAAGGCTTCAAAAACTAGCTGCAACATTTCGAGCAGAAACTACACATTGCTGAGTTGTCTTTGTTATGACATTTTGTGCAAGTTCCAATTTACCCTTGTCTTATATGTTTGTAAAGGTTTAGTGCATGAGCTTTTTAGTAATTTCAATTTGCTTTTATGTCTATACAAATCCCATCTCAGATTGGGGAATTGGAGACACTTTCTTTTAGTCATTTTTATTAGGTTTTTAGATTAGAATTTTAGAGAGAGAAGCTCTTCCTTCTCTCTAAGTTCTCTTTACATTTCTCTCTACATATTTCATACACTTTACATACAATTCTCCAAGTTCAATTTAATTTCTATTTTCATTTCCATCTTTGCTATTGCTTTAATTTCTTGTTTCTTACTTGCTTTAATTATTGTTGAGTAGTTTCTTTGTTCTTGGTGTTGGGTAATGCTAAGATCATATTTTCTCTTGAAACCCATTACTTGTCTCTTGCTCTAGCTTCCTTATTTCTTGGTTCCAAATGCAATTGATGTTAGTTTGTGTGGATTCATACTTGCTAATTTTAATTGTATATCTTGAATGCATCTTAGTTTCTTAATTGAGAGATTATTGTGTATTTGAGTGTTTTTGGGTGTTGAGTGAGGATTATCATTTGATGTCCATTAGCTAGGAGATTAGGAATAATTCTTGATTGGGAATTAGGTTTGCATGTGTTTAGGATAGTTTTACTAAATTGGTTTGGATCAAAATCATTTTGGTTGAATAATTCTTGTGCATGTGTAAGTTGCTTACAAGGTGTTTGATAAAATGCTTAAGTATGTTTATGATAGGATAATGTGATTTTGTGCATGTCTCAACACCAAGGCTTTTCTTGCATAGTTAATTTCTCTTTAATTCATTGCTTTATTTACTTCTTACACAATCCCAACAATACATATACTATACATACTAGATCAATGATATAAGTCTCCTTGAGAGACAACTTGGGTTGACTAGCTATACTACTATAGTTATTCAATTCAATCATTTTTGGAAAACTTGTTCTTAATTTCTAAATTGATTTGTGAGTTAGAGGAATTAACGACGCCTCTAGCTACATCAGTAGTGATTTTGTATTTCAGGAACCTAGGCTGGAGCTACTTCAAGTCTCGCACTACAAGAAAATACCCCCTTAGCCCATCCTTGAAATGTGTTGCCTATAGAGGCAAAAAGTGTTACCAAAGAGAAACGACAACACTTTTCGACTTTAGGCCACGCTTTTTGTGTGGTGGCCTTCTTAGCCGTGGCCCTTGCCCTTTGGCCACGTTTTTTTTCCAAATGCCACGTTATTGACAAAAACGTGGCTAATGATTCAAAAAATGTGGTCGGATGTCAATACATTCTGCCACGCTTTTAAACTGTGGTGTATCGGTGCCACACCTAATAAATGTGGTCATTGCTTAGGTCCTATGGCCACGTTTTCTATAAGTGTGGTCTTTTCTTTGAACCTTTGGCCACGTTTTTCTATGCATGACTTTATCCTTAAATCTATGGCCACATTTTCCTAAGCATGGCCTTTTCCTGAAACCTGCAGCGTCGCTTTTGATAGTATGGCCATTCTTTGGAATCTATCGTCACACTGTTCATGGATTCTGTATTCCACTAGTCAATAGCTATGATTCTTTTCATTGTATCTTCTTATTAAAGTCACCTTAATGCATCATCTATTCCAAAATAAATTGAACTATCTTTATTTATTTAAAGTTAATAAATATTATTATAATATTAAATATACTTAGACCAAATTTTTACTATATTATATCACCATCATATTAAAAATAAATTATATTAACAAATGCTCATCAATGTATTGTATAAAATATTTATCATCATCCAAAAATAACATATTCATATTACATAAGATTAAGTCACAAGTGCTGGAAATAAGAACAGTATATATTACAAAAATACTAGTGATCATCATCAACAACACCTTCCAATGCTTCAGGCATGTCTTCCTACAATATATATATATATATATATATATATATATGGATATAAACAACAAAAATAATTTCAAGAAACTCAAAAGAAAGATAACAAAATCCATTGCGTTTTAGGGGTTTCTCTAATCAATCGCTTCTAGAACCAATCGCTTCCACTGCGTTTTAGGGGTTTCTCTAATCAATCGCCACCCAAAAATAAATGTGGTCATAGGTCATTATAGGCTACGGTTATAAAGTGTGGCCGAGAAAAGTGTGGCTAAAGTTATAAGCCAATGCCACCCAAGAATAAGCGTGGCCATAGGCTATTATAGGCCACGCTTATAAAGCATGGCCAAGAAAAGTGTGGCTGAAAGGGGTATTTTCTTGTAGTGTCGGAAGCATCGGGAGCATCGGAGCTAAGGAGCGAGCGAAACGGAGAACCGGAGAATGTTGCTGCAATTCTGCATTTACTGATACTGGTCGCTAGCGACCAACATTAGGCTTGCTTGGACCTCGAGACATGTAACACCCCGCTACTTAGGGGTGTCCGTGCGAAGGGCACTATCCCAACGGACACGCTACTAGGGCATAGAAATTAAAGAATATAAAAAATATGCGAGCTGATAATTGTATAAACTGATAACTGAAAATAACTGTTAACTTTAATAACTGTTTAACTGCTAGTCGTATATAACTGTATAACTGATATCTGAAACATAACTGAAAAGGAAACCTGCCTCTAAAGTCTGGAGCAACTATTACAACTGAAACTGAATAGTCTAAGGAAATGATAACTGAAATAAAACATAAACCATAACTAAGACTCCACGATCAAAGCGCAGCTCACCCAGATAATAGTTGTGCGACCTCTAGTGGATCAACGGCTCCTCGTCTGCTGCAGGATCGTACTCTGAAAAATGGTAAATGGGGGGTGAGTCATCGACTCAGTGATGAGGAACATGCATGCAATGCAACATTCATAACATATATAACACAACTAACATGTTATCAACCATACAACCAATATCCTGTCGAGCTGTCACACAAAAGTCTGCATACCAAGCCCCTTTACTGTAAACTGTATTTGTAATCTGTCACCCAGCGCTCAGCATAGGCATGATCTAATCTGACTCAGCGCGCAGCATGAGTTTACTCGTCTCTGACCCACGTGGGGTTATAACTGTATCTATAACCAAGCCGTCCGATAACCGGGATCGGAACGTACTTGGCGGGCTCGGGCGACTCACCGCTAATTAGTAAACCATACTAAGATACCGGGACTGACCACCGGCCATAGCGTCTGACGTAAACTAATTAGAAGCGGCGTAACTTGTAACACCCCGCTACTTAGGGGTGCCCGTGCGAAGGGCACTATCCCAACGAACACGCTAAACGTATACATAAACTTTTAAATAAACTGGATATACTGAAAATAACTGTAAATTTATAACTATATATAACTAGTAAAACTGAAGTAACTGTTTATATGCTGAGAATACTGAAAATATCTGAAACGTAACTGGAAAGGTAACCTTCCTCTAAAGTCTAGAGCAAACTATACAACTGGAACTGAAATATCTTATGAAAACTAATAACTGAAATGAGTATAAAATAATAACTGAAGACTCCACGATCAAGGCGGAGCTCACCCAAGATATCAGCTGAACGAGCTCTAGTGGATCAACGGCTCCTCGTCGGCAGCAGGATCGTACTCTGAAATATGGTTGATGAGGGGTGAGTCATCGACTCAGTGATGGGGAAGATGCATGCAATGCAACATTCATAACACATATATCACAAACTAGCATGTCATCAACCATACAATCAATATCCTGTCGAGCTGTCACACTAAAGCCTGCATACCAAGCCCATCTACCGTATACTCTATCTGTAATCTATCACCTCAGCGCTCAGCATGGGCATAATCAAATCTGACTCACCGCGCGGCATGAGTTTACTCATAACTGAACCTCGTGGGGCATATCTGTATCTGTAACCAAGCCGTCCGATAACCGGGATCGGAACGTACTTGGCGGGCTCGGGCGACTCACCGCTAATTAGTAAACCATACTAAGATACCGGGACTGACCACCGGCCATAGCGTCTGACCTATACTAATCAGGGGCGGCGTAACTACTCTAGACAGTCAGCACATAACTCACTCAAGCAATCATACATGTCATGAATTCTATTCAATATCTGTTTATCTACTTTAATCACATGTTATATTATAAACCAGTAAACAGCCAACCAATCAGCAATTCATATACACAGCATAAGACATAAGTCTCTACTAATCTACTCTAACCACCTAGCATATTACTACTGCTACTACTACTACTCTACTACAAACACATGCAAAATAACTTTATTATTATCCCTTCCTAATTATCTAGTTATCATACATAAATATATATGCCATAAATGCTAAACTACATGCAAAACCTCCACTCACCTGGATACTCCTGACACTGAGAAGCACCGTCAGCTCCGGCTCCAGCCAGCGGCACTGCGTTCGCACCTGAAGTGCAAAAAGGACCAATTAGGACCCTTGAAAAAGAGAAAAAAAAAACTTGAACTGCTGTTGCGGATCACGCCATCGCTAGCGAGGTACTGCCTCTCGCTAGCGAGGGGTCGGTCGCTGGCGAGCTCCTCCTGCTCGCTGGCGACCCTCACGCAGAAAAAGGGCAAAAACGACTTTTTACTCACCGTCGGGAATTTGCTCTAGCAGAGTATCCCCAAGACGTCGAAACCTCACTCCGACAGAGTTCCTTTACTGAAAAAGAACGCCCAAAAGCACTGCTCTTGAAAAGGCGGGAGAGTGAGGTGTGAAGAAAAGGACTCCACTACTACTCATATATATAGGTGAGGGGGGACAGCCTGACATCATGCTGCGTCCGATGTGGGACTTCGGACGGTCGCTAGCGACTAGAATACGCTCGCTAGCGACAAGCTCATCGCTAGCGGGCACTGGTTGCTCGCTAGCTAGCACCTTCTGACAGCAACGCTGTGACGTTCGTTCTGTACGATGTGGGACTAAGTCCCATCGCTAGCGACTCACAAGTGGTCGCTGGCGACCTACTACTCGCTAGCGGAAGCTGTTTGCTCGCTAGCGAGTCCCCTCTGACAGCAACTTGCTGACGTGTTCTGACGTGTCCTAAAGAGAGTCCTTCCTAGGGGATACTATGATACGGGGTATCACATAACTACTCAAGACAGTCAGCACATAATTCACTCAAACAATCATACATAGCATGGATTCTACTTATAGTCTATTTATCTGTCTTGTATTATCTTAACCACATGTTATATCATAAACCAATAAACAACCAACTAATCAGCAAATCAACATACATAGCATAAAAACATAAGTCTCTTACTATTCTACTCTAACCACCTAACATGTTACTACTTCTACTACTACTCTACTACAAACACATGCATAATTACTTTATTATTATCTTTCCTAACTATCTAGTTATCAAACATAAATATATGCCATAAATTCTATACTACATGCAAGACCTCCACTCACCTGGATATTCCTGACACTGAGTAGTACCGTCAGCTCCGGCTCCAGCCAGCGGCACTGCGTTCGCACCTGGAGTGCAAAAAGGACCCATTAGGACCCCTGAAGAAAAAGGAAACAAAACTTTAACTGAGGACGCGACTGTCACGCTCGCTAGCACGCCTCTCTTGGCCGCAAGCGCGGACACGCTCGCTAGCGAGCCTCTCTTGGCCGCTCTTTACTCACCGTCGGGAACTTTGCTCGTACTGAGAAATCCCCAAGGCGTCAGAACCTCACTCCAACAGAGTTTCCTTTATAGAAAAAGACGGGAGGAGGAGGTGTGAAGAAAGAGCTCCACTACTACTCATATATATAGGGTGAGGAGGAAAGGTTGACACTCTGCTGCAACCAATGTGGGACTTGACCTGGTTGCTAGCGACTAACTCATGGTCGCTAGCGACTAGCTCCTCGCTAGCGGACGCTGACTGCTCGCTAGAGAGACTCCTCTAACAGCAACTTGCTGACGTGTTTCTGACGCGTCCTAAAGAGAGTCCTTCCTAAGGGGCACTATGATACGGGGTATCACAAGACAGCACCCCCATTTTTATGTTTTTGCAACTTAGTCCTTAGTCCCATTTTTGTAATTAAGTCTCTTTATGCAATTGGTCTGAGACACTTTACAGATCATTCTAGTTTATTTCCAAATTAGGTTAGGGTTTCTAGTGAGAGAATCTCCACCTTCTCTCTAGACTTTTCCATTTTGGTTCTTGCTTTTTGTTACTACTACATTGCTCTACATTTCTCTAAGCTTTAATATAATTTCATTTTCATTTCCAACATCTTAATTGTTCTTACCTCTCTATTTCATTTCTTCTCTTTGATTATGTGTGAGTAGTTTTCTCATTCTTGGTGTAGGGGAATGTCAAAATTCCATTTTCTCTTGAAACCCACTACTAAAATGTTTTCTTGCTTCTCACTCTCTTGGGTTTTTGAATGTTATTACAGTTGGTTTGTGTGGATTCATACTTGCTGATTTTGATTATGCCTTAAATGTATTTTAATTTCTTGATTAAGGGATTAAAGTGTATTTAGGGGTTTATGGGTTTATGTGTTGATAAATGCATTGGCTCATTCATTGAGAGAGTGTGAATAATTATTGATTAAGAATTAGGTTGCATGTGTTTGGAGTAATTATACTATTTTGGTTTTGATCAAAGTCAATTTGGTTTAGTAATTCTTGAGCATGTGTATATTGCATTCTACGTGTTTGATGAAATGCCTAAGTGGGTTTAGGATAGGGAAAATGTGATTTTGTGCATAACTCAACACCAAGATTCTTTTTGCATTGTTAATATCTCTTGTTTCATTGCTTTATTTACCTCTTACACAATCCCAACACTTATATATACTATACATACTTGGTCAACAACCTAAAGTCTCTTTGAGAAACGACTTGGGTTGACTAGCTATACTACTATAGCTAATTAATTCATTACCTTTTTGGAAACGTGTTTTAAATTCTAAATTGATTGTTGGTTGAGAGAATTAATGACGCTCTTAGATTAACAATCAATTTTTGGCGCTATTGCCGGGGAGACTTAAAGAGTTTATCATTGTGCATAGCTATAGTTATTTTTTTTCTTTATATATCTATTATTAGTCTATACTTACACTTACACAAAAACACAAAAATACAATAATTTTCTGCACTTTTTCTATTTAGTGCAGAATTTTTCCCCAATATTTAGTTTTATATGTTGTTTTCACTTTATGTGCTCTCTATGAATGACTCGATCGCACACCGATCCATCACTAGAACGTTTTGATCCCGAAATTGAGCGGACTTTGAGAAACTTAAGGCGTTCTAGGAGGATTGGTAGTGTGGAGGACATAGAGCATAATTCAGCTTTACATACTCAATCTTTTAGTGAATGTGCTAATGTTAGTAGTGATTTAGACAGTTTTTTCGGTCCGGAACCTTTTGATTTTTCCGCTAGTGTTTCAGGTGAAAGCTCTACCATGGGCGATCATGAGCTCACACTCCGGGAGATGGCGGCTCCCGATCTCACTCAACAGCACCTCGACATCATTTACCCCCAAGCGGAGGCCGATTTCGAGCGCAAAGGGGCTTTAATCCATTGGCTCCTTAAGTTCCATGGACTAGCGGGAGAGGACCCCAACCAACACCTCAAGGAGTTCCACATTGTATGCTCCACCCTCCGACCTCAAGGAGTGGATGAGGATTTGGTGAAACTCCGTGCTTTCCCATTCTCTTTGGAAGGAGCCTCCAAGCAATGGTTGCTTAACTTACCCGACGGGGCGGTGACATCATGGCTCACCATGAAGCGGGTATTCTTGGAAAAATACTTTCCCGCCTCAAGAACTAGCTCCATCCGGAAGGAAATTTGTGGAATCCGGAAAATGCATGGAGACACTTTATGAGTATTGGGACCGCTTCAACAAATTGGTGGCTAGTTTTCCATTCCACCAAATTCAAGAGAATCACTTGATCCAATACTTCTACAAGGGACTCAACCTGGCGGATAGAGGCACCATTGATTCCTCAAGTGGGGGTGCTCTAATGAACAAGACTCCAACTCAAGCAAGGGAGTTGATTGAGACCATAGCGGCGAATTACCAACAATTTGGAGCAAGGGACGCTCGTGGTTCGAAAGGGGTTAATGAAGTGGTTGCAATGGAGTCTAATGGGGTTTACAAGAAGTTGGATGAGATTTCGGTCTTTATGAAGCAACTTCCACTCAACCATCACAAGCCGCCTTCCACTCCACCCATTGACATCCAACAAGTGTGTGGCATATGTGCAAGTTACCATCCTACCGACACTTGCCCCCAACTTATGGATGATCCCACCATGGTGGCCGCTACACACCAATTGAACAATAGACCCCCCTTCAACCCAAACAACCCTCCCTTGGGAAACACCTATCACCCCTCTTGGAGAAACCATCCTAACCTTAGGTGGGGGAACAACCAAAACAACCAATACTCCCAACCCACCTATGGCCAAGCTTCTAACTCCCAACCATACCACCAACAACTTCCAAAATACCAAGCTCCACACCAAAGACCAACCCCTCAACCCCAACTCACCGGTACTAAACCCCCTCTTGAAATTCTAGCCCCTCCACCTACCACTCCAAACCCTCCAAATCCTCCAACCAATGATGCGGAGAATCCCGCCATGCAACAAATCCTCAAGTTGCATATGGAACAAAAGCAACAAACTGATGCCCTCTTGCAACAACAAAATGAGATGCAAAGGAAGATTCTCCAATTGGAGAGTGCTCAAGCATCTTCCTCAAGCAACCAAGGAGGGAACCTTCCCGCTCAACCATTCCCAAACCCAAAGGGGGATGTCAATGTCATCACACTTCGTTCCGGAACCACTTTACCGGAAAGGGAAATTTTGGAAGAAGATGACAAGAGGAAGGATAAAGGAAAGGAGAAGGTGGTGGTTGAAGAAAACAAAGGGGAAGACAAAAAGGAAGAGAAAGAGGAGGGCAAAAAGGATGAGGAAGCCCAACCAAGGTGCTTGCCTTTCCCTCAACTCATTAGGGGGAGCAAGAAAAAGCAAATGGAAGTGGACCCGGATCTCTTGGAGACTTTCAAGAAGGTGGAAGTCAATATTCCCCTCTTGGATGCTATCCAACAAGTTCCGAAGTATGCTAAGTTCCTCAAGGAACTTTGCACTCACAAGCGGAGGATCAAAGAGGCGAAGTCTCGAGTTGAAGTCGCAATGCTATTTCCCTCTTTGCCCCGAAAGTTCCAAGATCCGGGGAAATTCTCTATACCTTGTGTTGTGGGTCAAATGGTCATCAAGGACGCACTTTCGGACTTGGCCTGGGAGCGGGGATTAATGTCATGCCCAAGGCTATCTATCAAGCCCTCAACTTCGGCGAACTCAAGCCAACTGGTTTGCTCCTCCAATTTGCAAACCGAAGTGTCCAAAAGTCGGAGGGAATTCTTGAAGATGTGCTCGTTAAGGTAAATGAATTAATTTTCCCCGTTGATTTCTATGTGTTGGACACCAATGATGAGGTACCATTGGACCAACATACACTCATACTTGACCGACCTTTTCTCAAAACCGCTAAGGCCAAGGTGGATGTGTATGCGGGCACTTTGGACCTAGAATGTGGTGATCTCAAGGCTCGCTTTTGTGGTGATCTCAAGCTATGAAACACCCCTCCGGGTCTCATTCTATTTTTTCTGCTGATATTATTGATGAATTGGTTGAGGATGAGGTGGAAGGGTGGTTTCAAGGCTTGAAACCCTCTAGTGTCATTGACAATGCCTTGAGCCTTAAGACTTGTGAAAATTGTTTGGAAAAAGGTGAATTCTGCACAAAGTGTGCACAAGAGGATTTTGAGCTTTTTGGTGAAAATAATGAAAAAATTGGTTTGAATAACAAATTGCTTTCTAGTGAAATTACTGGATATGATGCTTGTTCTTGTGCCAAAGCCTTTGCTATTACAGGTGATCATCACGAGGAAGCTCAAGCATCGGCCACAGAAGAATTGAAGCCCCTTCCTCCACATCTCAAATACATTTTCTTGGGGGAAGGAGAAGCTCAACTAGTAATTATAGCCAGTGATCTCTCCACTTCTCAAGAAGACAAGCTCACTCAAGTCTTGAGGGATTACAAGGTGACTATTGGGTGGACCTTGGGAGATCTTACTGGGATTAGCCCCTCCACATGCATACACCGCATATTTTTTGAGGAGGGTGCAAAACCGGTGAGGCAACCTCAAAGAAGGATGAACCCTTTGATCTTGGGTGTGGTCAAGAAGTGACAAAACTCTTGGCGGCGGGCATCATCTATCCCATTTTAGATAGCCAACGGGTGAGCCCCGTCCAAGTTGTTCCCAAGAAGACCGACATCACTGTCATTCGCAAAGAAGAGAATGAGTTGATCCCCACGAGAGTCCAGAATAGTTGGCGGGTTTCCATAGAATGCCGCCGACTCAACCAAGCAACTCGGAAGGATCATTTCCCATTGCCCTTCATCGACCAAATGCTTGAAAGGTTGGCCGGACAATCCCACTATTGCTTCGTGGATGGATTTTCGGGGTATTTTCATATTCACATCGCCCCGGAGGATCAAGAGAAGACTACTTTCACATGCCCCTTCGTCACTTTTGCTTATCGGCGCATGCCATTTGGGCTCTGCAACGCCCCAGACACCTTTCAAAGGTGTATGGTAAGCATTTTTTCTAACTTTCTAGAAAGTTGCATGGAAGTTTTTATGGATGCATGCCTAGATAGTTTGACCAAGGTCCTGAAAAGATGCATTTCCTCTCACTTGGTGTTAAATTTTGAAAAATGTCATTTCATGGTTCAAAAGGGTGTGGTCCTTAGTCATATTATCTCTCGGGAGGGCATTAGTGTTGATAAGGCTAAGATAGATGTGATTAATTCTTTGCCTTACCCCGCATGCGTGCGGGAAGTTCGTTCTATTTTGGGCCATGCAGGTTTTTACCGGTGGTTCATTAAAGACTTCAGTAAGACGGCCCTCCCTCTCACAAAATTGCTGCAAAAGGATGTAGATTTCTGCTTTGATGAGGCTTGCAAGAAGGCGTTTGATGCGCTTAAGGGGCACTTGACCACCGCACCGGTGATCCAACCTCCGGACTGGACACTCCCCTTTGAGTTGATGTGCGATGCCTCCTACCATGCGTTGGGTGCCGTGTTGGCACAGTCGGTGTGTAAGATTCCTCATGCTATTTACTATGCCTCTCGTACTTTGGATTCAGCACAATCCAACTATACTACTACCGAGAAAGAGCTCCTAGCCATTATTTTTGCACTTGAGAAGTTTCGCTCTTACTTGCTAGGCTCTAAGATAGTAGTATATTCGGATCATGCCGCCCTCAAATATCTTTTGAAGAAACCGGAGGCTAAGCCTCATCTCATCAGGTGGATGTTACTCTTGCAAGAGTTTGACATTGAGATTAGGGATCGAAGTGGTGCTCAAAATTTGGTTGCGGACCATTTAAGTAGGCTTGAGCACCTTCTTGATGATCCCCTTCCCATTGATGACTTTGTCCCTGATGAGGGATTGTTGAAAGTTGATTTGGTACCATGGTACGCACCTATCGCCAATTACTTGGCTGCCAAGGTTCTCCCCCCAAACTTTTCAAAATCCCAAGTAGATAAATTCAAAAGTGATTGTAAATACTACTTGTGGGATGAACCATTCTTGTGGAGAATTGGCACCGATCAAGTGATTAGGCGATGTGTGGAAGACCATGAGACACACTCTATTCTTCGTTTCTGCCATTCCGGCTCGAGTGGAGGTCACTTTGGACCACACCGCACAACCCGGAAAGTTCTTGACTGTGGATTCTATTGGCCTTCTCTTAAGAAGGATGCTTTTGAGTTTTGTAATGCATGTGAACAATGTCAAAGGGCCGGAAATAACTCTTGGAAGAAGGAAATGCCTCAACAACCCTTACTCTTTTGTGAAATCTTCGATGTTTGGGGCATTGATTTTATGGGGCCTTTTCCGGTTTCTCATGGCTATGTTTACATCCTTCTTGCTGTGGATTATGTTTCTAAATGGGTGGAAGCTATAGCCACCAAGACTAATGATGCTCCAGTTGTAGTTTCTTTTGTGCGGTCTAATATCTTCTGTAGGTTTGGCACTCCGAGGGCGATCATTAGCGACCGTGGGACTCATTTCTGCAATAGGAGTATGGACGCTTTGCTCCGTAAATATGGGGTTGTTCATAGGGCTTCAACACCCTACCACCCCCAAACTAACGGGCAAGCGGAAGTCTCCAATCGGGAGATTAAGAGGATTCTTGGAGAAAGTAGTGCATCCCAATTGGAAGGATTGGAGTTTGAGATTGGAGGATGCATTATGGGCTTATCGTACGACATACAAGACCCCGATCGGAATGAGTCCGTTTCGGTTGGTCTTCGGGAAAGCTTGCCACCTTCCGGTTGAGATGGAGCATAGAGCCTACTAGGCTATCAATAAATGCAACATGGATCTCCAAAAGGCCGGAGAGGAAAAGAAACTTCAATTCCTTGAGTTAGAGGAATTGCGCATTGAAGCCTATGAGAGTTCAAGGCTTTACAAGGAAAAGACTAAGGCTTTCCATGATCGCAATATTTTGAGGAAGGAACTCAAGGAAGGGCAAGAGGTGCTACTCTACAATTCCCGGTTGAAATTGATGGCCGGGAAGTTGAGATCTAAGTGGGACGGACCTTTCTTGGTGAAGAAAGTGTACCCGTATGGAGTGGTGGAAGTTTTATGCCCGCGAACAAACTCTCTCTTCAAAGTTAATGGGCACCGACTGAAAATCTTCCATTGAGAGGATGGTGAGACTACTGAGGAGATGGAAGTCCTCCTTTTGGAAGGAGTTGAGCCCCCCTGAGGGGCCAAAACATCCAACTTAAGGACGTTAAACAAAAGTGCTTGGTGGGAGACAACCCACCTGTAAGTTTTCTTTTTCCAGCATTTAGATTTGCATTTCCATAGGTTAGGAATCTTATTTTGGTAGTTTAGGGTCAATTACACTTCAAAATAGTGAATTTTGCACTAATTTGCTGCATTATGCAGTACTAGTCGCGACCAGATGCCCCCTCGCCCAACGACCAACATGTCGTCGCATGCACTTCAAAACTCACTGTCAAACTTTAAATTCAGAGCTCGTCGCCAGCGACCACAAGGCCCGTCGCCAGCGACCACCTCGTCGCGCGCGATGAGCCTTGTCGCACGGCGACCCCAAAAACAAAACAAAAAATTGAAAATTTGAAATTTTAAAAATTTCCAAAACGGTGCGTTTTGGACATCAAAGGATTTAACATTTCCCTCCCACTCTTAACATTTCTCTCCACTCTCATACACTCTCATACACATACATCATACAAACCCTAACACCACCCCCACTAACCACCACCACCTCAACCGCGCCGCCGCCGCACCCTCTGTCCGACCACGAGGCGCCGACCACCTGAGAACCGGCCCTCTCTCTCTCTCTCTCTCCTCCTCACCCTCTCGCACCTCAGTCGTGCTGCCACAGCCTCGTGCACCGCCCTCCACCACTACGCGCAGCGCCGCGCACAACATCCCGCGACCATCGTCTCCTGCGGCAGCCGCCGCCTACTGCTGTGGTGTTCTGCTCCGCTCAGGCTGCTGCTGTGGTGTTCTGTCCTGCTGCCGCTGCACCACGCCTGCTCTGCAGATTCCACCACCTCAACCGCGCCGGCCGCTAGCTGCCTGCGGCGCCTTCTGTTCTGGCCGCCCTCTGCTGTGGTTGTTACCTCCTACTACTCTGCTACTTGCTGCTATTGAGTTCCATTCTCTTCTGACCTCCACCACCTTTAGCCGCCGTGCGCTGCCACTGCTCCGGCCGTCGCGTCCTCATCTTCCACCCCTCATTACTTTTCTTATCAACCATCAATTTTCTCATCAACCATAGTAGGTATTAATGTTATTGTTAATTTGTTTTTATATTTTACTTAATTTATTTCAATTATAGCATTGTTCTCATTGATCAATGTTTATATTGGTGATGGTTGATGCTAATAATTCTCTTGATGTTTTTGTGCATTTAGTTATTAGGATGTGCTTGTGTTGATAATGTTTATGTTAAAAATTTGTGTTCTATTAGTTTAGGTTCATGCATATAGTATTAATTGTGTTCGTTTTAATTAGGACCATGCATTAAGTTGTGTTAATTTTATTTGATTTAAATCATTGTGGAACATATTGTTTTTGTTTCTTAGAGTAGTTATTTACATCTTTTAGGCATCGTAGTGTTCATTGCATTTAGGATTGTTGCATTTAGTGATGTTTTGTTTCTTTTTGCGTGTTACTCTGTGGTGTGGTGGACAACTCAACCTTTCTTTCTAACGCTAATGCGTGTGCTTCCCTTTTTGGTATACTGGCTTTTACTCTATTTTGCAGATGGCTCCGAAACAGTCTAAGGGAAAGAGACCAATCACGCAAGCCTTCACAGAGGAGGAATTAGCTGGGCATTCGGGGGACCTATTCAAATTCTTCTGCCTAGAAGCTGAAGTGGTTTATCATGAGCAAATAGAGGACAGAGCAGTGATTACGGAGGCGATCCTGAATTACCGCGATTCGCCAAAGCATGCTCTAGACGGGGTGTTGGCCGCCATAGAAAGCCGCCTATGGGGGTTCGTATTGGTGAAACAAGTCTCCCCCAATGCCACACTCGTCCGGGAATTCTATGTCAACATGCTCCTGAACGATCAACCACATGTCCAGATAAGAGAGAAGCAAGTCCCGGTATCCCCTCAAGCCATAGTTGCATTCCTCAGAGTTCCCTTCGCCGGCAGAGACGATTACCAGAGACTTTTTGCGCGCCACACTCCTGGGTTCTTGGATGAAGTTAAGGACGCTATCACATACCGAGGAGAGGAATGGGTCCTCTCCAAGGAGAATCCTCCAGCAAGGCTGCGAATATCTTCCGCCCTACTGACCAATGAGGCCCGCGCCTGGTTCAGGTTGGTTTGCTCATTCCTTCTGCCGACCAGCCACTTCTCGGATGTGCCGATCAACCAGATGACCCCGGTGTATTGCTTACTCAAGGGAAAGTCGATCTGTGTGGGAACTTTGGTGCGCAGCACAATGAATGACGTCCGCCAAAAGGCAAGGAAGGACGCTCTACCCTTTGCGTGCCTCATCACTCGGATGTGCCGAGCTACATATGTGGAGGAGCTTCCCACCGATGACCTAGCGGTGAGGATGGACAAAGTAGAAGCAACTGCGTTGATCAAGGCGGATGTCCGCCTCAACCCAAATCTCGACCCCCACTCCCGCCCCACTTAGAAAAGGGCAAAGAAGAGTTCGGAGCCGATTGATGCACCCGATATTGGGGGTAGCTCCCACATTCCACCACCGTCGCTATCATCACCTCCAGCGATCTCCGGGGACATCCTTCAGGAAATTGAGGATATGGGTACCCGTTTGAGAGAGGAGGGAGCAGCTTCAAATACCGCACTCAAGAAAGAACTCAAAGCTCATGTCACTCAAACAGTAAATCAAATAGTGGCAAACTCAGAGAAGAGGATCATGAGTAAGCTGACTCTGATCTTTTCATGCTTGGGTGGCGGGAAAAAGGCGGCAATGATCTTTTCATGCTTGGAGGACGAGGAGTCAGATTGAGCGACCACACACACCTCTGTTTGTATTTCTTTTCATTTTCTTTTATTTCATCTTTGTTGTCATTTACTATTTTAGATTGTTCTCTTTGCATTGTGTTTCGTTTAGTTTTTCTTTTTCGGTATCATTGAGTTGTTTGTGAAGCATGTTTGATGTTTTGTTGGTTCCCTTGAGATTATTTTGATGATTTGGTTGATAGTTTGTGAATTGCTTGATTAAAACACAAAGAGAATGCATACCATGATCTTTTCTATTGATTTTGGTGAATGATTGTTTGACTTGAATGGAGTTTGTGGCATACCCTTGTAAGCTTTTGAGCATTAATTGGTGGCGCCATTACATGTCACCTATCTTTCTTGTATGTACTTCTCATTTGTGAATGCTAGAACTTGCTTGAATTCTTGTCTGAAACATTGGATTGGTGCATGCATCTCTGGATATGATTGAGGCATTGTTTTTGTTTTAGCTACTAACCCATATCACACTTGTACATCACTCCATTGCTAGCCCCTTTGAGCCTTTAATCCCTTTTCTTTAATATCACCTTAACATCATAGCCTAAATAAAGTGTAAAACAATTTCACATCCCTAACTTAGGCTTAAGAGAGCAAATTTACTTGTTCTTTGTGGTGCTTTATTTTGGAATTGGGATCTTAGTTTAAGTGTGGGGGAAGCATGTGGGCACGCTTTGATTTAAGTGTGTGGGGGGGGGGGGGTAAGCTATAATTATTTTTTGTTTTATTCATCTTTGTCTTTACTTTGTAAATAATCATGTAAATGTCTGTTTAAAAACATAAAAAAAAACAAGAAAACAAAAACAACAAAAATATAAATAAATAAATAAATGAAAAAATATATATATATATAGAGGGAAAAAAAAATGAAAGTTATGTGTCTTTTGGTTTTTGTTATCCGTTGGTGTTGTACATATTGGTGCTCTGTTTTCTTTTAAGTCTTTTGTTCAATAATAAAGGGGGATCATTTGGAAAATTGGGTTATCTTTTACTAGGTTCGGGTTAGGGGATTTGCTTTGGGGTTGGGTAGAGTCATTTGCTCTCCGGCACCTAAGTCTTAGCTCTGCTAGCTTTGAATTTCCCCTGCCCTAAACCTGGCCTCGTTACAACCCTCCTAAGTCCTCTTGATCCTTGATGCATGAGATGTTTCTTGTGGAGGAATGAGAATTCTTGCAAGCCTATGGTTATGCATGTCTACCGGCTGTGAGTGTGAAGTGACATAGCCCATACACGTTGGTGAGTTGTGTGATGATACACCTACCTTTGAGTGGCCACTTGTTTGATTTTTGTCAAATGATTAATTCACTTTGTGCATGTTGGAAAATTGATTCTATTCCTTTCTCTCTTGCAATTCATGAACTTGAAACCAAACCTTGTTTTATCCTTTGGAAATTGGTTGCCTTTCAATACATCAAGCATGTTTGTCGTTGGGTTAGATTCTTGTGTTTGTAGACTTAGGATTTCTTACATGAGGACATGCAAGTTGTTAAGTGTGGGGGTATTTGATAGGATGCGAAATTCTGAGCATTCTCTGTCCTTATATGCACATCTTGCATTCCTTAAGTGTCTTAATTATAGTTGTTTGAATTGTTATTGCGTGTTTTGCATTTTGGTGGTTGATGTGGAATTTCATTACCTTTTGAGGCTTTGAGTAGACTTTAGTCTTGTTATCTTTTTGATGCACTTTTGGGTAGTGCTTTTGTATTTCAGGAACCTAGGCTAGAGCTACTTCAAGTCTCGGAAGCATCAGGAGCATCGGAGCTAAGGAGCGAGCGAAACGGAGATCCGGAGAATGTTGCTGCAATTCTGCATTTACTGATACTGGTCGCTAGCGACCAACATTATGCTTTCTTGGTCGCTAGCGACCACCTCGAGACAACACCCCCATTTTTATGTTTTTGCAACTTAGTCCTTAGTCCCTTTTTTGTAATTAAGTCTCTTTATGTAATTGGTCTGAGACACTTTATAGATCATTCTAGTTTATTTCCAAATTAGGTTAAGGTTTCTAGTGAGAGAATCTCCACCTTCTCTCTAGACTTTTCCATTTTGGTTCTTGCATTTTGTTACTACTACATTGCTCTACATTTCTCTAAGCTTTAATATAATTTCATTTTCATTTCCAGCATCTTAATTGTTCTTACCTCTCTATTTCATTTCTTCTCTTTAATTATGTGTGAGTAGTTTTCTCATTCTTGGTGTTGGGGAATGTCAAAATTTCATTTTCTCTTGAAACCCACTACTAAAATGTTTTCTTGCTTCTCACTCTCTTGGGTTTTTGAATGTTATTACAGTTGGTTTGTGTGGATTCATACTTGCTGATTTTGATTATGCCTTAAATGTATTTTAATTTCTTGATTAAGGGATTAAAGTGTATTTAGGGGTTTATGGGTTTATGTGTTGATAAATGCATTGGCTCATTCATTGAGAGAGTGTGAATAATTCTTGATTAAGAATTAGGTTGCATGTGTTTGGAGTAATTATACTATTTTGGTTTTGATCAAAGTCAATTTGGTTTAGTAATTCTTGAGCATGTGTATATTGCATTCTACGTGTTTGATGAAATGCCTAAGTGGGTTTAGGATAGGGAAAATGTGATTTTGTGCATAACTCAACACCAAGATTCTTTTTGCATTGTTAATATCTCTTGTTTCATTGCTTTATTTACCTCTTACACAATCCCAACACTTATATATACTATACATACTTGGTCAACAACCTAAAGTCTCTTTGAGAAACGACTTGGGTTGACTAGCTATACAACTATAGCTAATTAATTCAATACATTTTTGGAAACTTGTTTTAAATTCTAAATTGATTGTTGGTTGAGAGAATTAACGACGCTCTTAGCTTAACAATCAATGTCCCATGAGATAGGGATACCCGCCGCATCATGAGCTTGACAAGCATGGGTCCACCAAGCACGAGCCTCCATCTGAAGCATGAAGGCCACAAACCGAGACTTGTGCACCTCGGAACACTGAACCACTGAGAAGATGTCCTCTATACCCCTCAACCAATCCTCGGCCTCAGAAGGGTTGGTAGTACCGAGAAATGGGGAAGGGTTCGCCCTCTTGAACTCCGAAAAACGGGCATTCTCTGCATCCATACCCGTGGGCTGCACTGTCTGCTGGTAGTGTGTTGTTGCGTCATGTGATCCACCACACGATGCATGGCCTTGGCCATCTCCATGAAAGCTTCAGGAGTAACTCTACTACCCTGTCCTGCATCCTCGTAATAATCAGGGTCCTCCGTATTACGTCTGCTAGGTGCCATGTCCCTGTGCACACAAAACGATAAACATACATCGAGTTGATCAGGCTCCATATCATGGTTAGGCATGCACAGTTACTCTGACAGTCAAGCAATACGATCACACACCTCATCACAAAACTAACATACATACGAGGTTTCATGTGTGACGTAACTACCGTACATGCAACAAAAGCATAAAAGGTCCATTGCCCCAAGCCCTGTAGGATAGATCTGCTCTGATACCAAAATGTAACCCCCTAGTAATTAGCCCTTAATGTTTAAGTCATCTTAGGCCAATTATAAAGGGTCACGTCCTGATTTCATATCATGTTTTCTTTTTCAAATAATATACGCAGAAAATAGGCTGGAGTAAAATTTTCGCAATTCACTTACACTATAAGAATAAGGGCTTTGCGGAATACATAATCGATAATAGATAATCATGCAAACATATACTTAATAACCTCATCATAAAATAACTCTCATCAATCAATGAACATAAAATAAATACTAGGTTTTACCCCATAAGTCAAAAACAGTGACTTATGAGACTCCACCATAAATACGTCAAATAAATAGCTGCCGACTAACATAGGTCCGGACTTAAAACGATAAAACAAATGACTGAAACGAATCCATAACTGAAATATAAATCAAGATATAAGTCTATAATGAAGAAGACTGTAAAATAATCTAAGACTGCGCCTGCTCCTTGCTAGATCCATGATCCTGCTCTGTCTGCTCCTCTATAATGTGGGGAAAACGTAAGGTGATCACTGGGACGTGACTCAGTAGAGGATGTCGCCCCGAGTTTAATTATGAAATAAGCGAAATATGAATGTATTCAATTCAAATATTAGTTCAAAAAGAATCTTATCCCGGAACGTCTTACCTAAGTGCGTCTTGTCCATTTTATCAATACTTTCAACATGAATATAAATAAATAGATAAATAAACATCTCTGTGTGGTGTACTAGTGCCCATAACACATACATCATAAATCTGCCATAAACAATATAATACAATCATCACATAATCCTTATCTTGTTATAATCTTTGGCCTCTTGTCGCCCTCCTGTGAACCTTCAACTATAGCAACCCTAGGCATGAGCTCATCTTAAACATAACGGGGAGAGGGGGCCTCGTCATTCTTTTAGAAAAGAGGTTGTCCGCCGAGGTTGCCATCCCCTAATTTCCAACCCCAATGGTAGCCGAAGACGGAAGCTTTATTATACTTTAACTGTGTCTGTGCGCCACCCAGTGACGTCTTTGCCTCTATTACGTGTCTTACATAATATACATGTATATATAACATCAAGAACATCACATAACATCATGTAAACATACATTATAGATCATACAAACATATATAAATCATACATAAATCATATATAACACTTATACGAGTCGTAGAACACGTTAGGGCACATAAAGGGTCAAAACAGTTAATTTTCGTAAAATCTGCAGTACTGTAATCGATTACATCGGGACTGTAATCGATTACTAGAATCGATTACAGATCTGTAATCGATTACCAGAGAACCATGTTTGCTTGCGATTGGAAATTCTCAGCTCGTAATCGATTACGAACCCGTGTAATCGATTACGAACGCGAGAAATCATATTCTAGGGTTTCTAAAACAGGTTTTTCATAAGCCAATGACTGAACCTTTAATCTAGAATCATTCCAATCGATAGAAAATAAGGATATACAGAAAACAATCGGTAAAGCATGTTCTAAAACACTTCTTAATTGATAAAACACTTTTTCAATGGAATTTAATCGGTAAAACATAACCCTTTTATGAACCCTAATGGGAAAAACAAACAACATTAATAATTTCATCAACACACATCAATATGCACGAAATTACAATGAATAAAGAATGTCTAGAACCCCTACCTCTCGTAGACCTCCTATGCAAAGCGTGGAGAAACCCTTTCCCGACATAGAACGCGTTCTCACTTTCTCTCTCTAGCCCCACGAACAGTAGAAATACAAAGATGACTCCTTTTCAAGAAATGCAAACGGTATAAATGTTCTATTTGATGTGAGGATTAAGAATATGTAATTTGTTTTGTGATCGGGTAAGGTTTTATATGAGTTTTGTGTTGTGGAATGGTTATGGCTTACGTTCTTGAGAGAGAGAGAGTATGATGGAGGCACAAGGATTTAGAGAGGCTGCCAAGAGTGTTTCAGAAGATGGAAATTAGGTTTTCTCAATGGAGGTGTAACACCCCGACTTTTATTAAGTCCTAATGAAGTGAGATTAAGGGTAATTGACCTTGATTAGGATTTAATTCGGTTTGGGTGGACAAGTTTCTTCTAGTCAAACCCTTATGTGTGACGTGATTTAAGTGTGTATATATATGTTCATTCTATGCTATGTGAATTAGTGTGTAAATTATATGTCATGATAATTATCTGTATTTATGTGAGTGTTCATTGTGTGTGGAAGAGTATGTTGGATGCATATATGAGTTTTAATTGATATTTAGATGATGCATGAGGTTAGGAATGATGATATAAAATATTTATATGAGTTACATGATGTTATTAGATAATGTTAGTGTTATATATTATTATTTATTTTATTTTATTTTATTTAATTTTATGTGCCTATGTGTGTATTTTAATTTATATTTAAATATTAGAAAAATTATATAAGCATTATAGTATTATTTGGGGGATTTGGAGTGTTTTAGTATTTTAAGTGGCGGTGGGCCCCACAATGACTCTTGACCTAGTCACTCCCTATATAAACACTAGTAATCCTCTCCAATTGAGAAAAACACTCTACTCCTTCTTTTGAGCCGCCATAGTCATCTTTCTCTCAAGAGCTCTCTAAGCCATTGATACTCCAAACCACGAAACACCCATCAAACCTCACCCAATCCAGAAAATAAATTCATATTCTTAATCCTCCCATCAAGTCGGAGTTTTCTACCGATTCTGTTTCTCCGTTAAGAGTCTCCGGCGTCACCGGACCGTTCGTGGGGCTAGAGAGAGGTTTCCAACGAGAGCAACGTCGGGAAAAAAAGGGTTTCTCTTTGCATTCTAGCATTTTGTCTTCAAGAGGTAGGGGTTTAGGCATTCTATTTTCATGCATATTGATGATGATTTTATGAGATTAATGTGATGGTCGTTTTTCCCATTGGGAATTTTTGTGGCTTATTATTATTATTATTATTATTATTATTATTATGTGGTTCTATATATATATATATATGCGTAAGGCTGCGAGCACTTGGTATGCGCATCAGCGCATGGCTGCGCTTGGTTTTTTAGGTTTTATATATATATATAAAAATAAAAGACAGTTTATTTGTGTAGGTATATTACTATTACATATTATTATTACATAAACTTATACCTATTAGCATGTATATTAGTTAATAATAGGTAGATAACATGTAGAAATAATAATAATAATATGGTAATGATAGTAATATTAATAGGGAAGATAATAATAAAATATTAACCCTAACAATAATAATAAAAGAATAATACAGTAAGAACAACAACATGTATAATATATGATATATAATGATAATAGTAATAGTAACAATAGTAGTATAGAAGACAAGATTGGTGATGAATAAAATATAAGAGTTTACAAGATACTTAAGGGTAGAGTATAAAGTACAAGTAAAACTAGAATAAAGTATAAGTATGAAATAATAATAAAATAAACAAGATCATATGACATGAAAGGTACAGAAGCATTGAGAATAATATTTATAAGTAGTTGTATATCATGTTTATTTGGTAAAGAGTTGTATTTATTTATTCTCCATGATGTCAGAGTAAGTAAGTGAATGTGCTATGTTTATTCCATGATGTTAAAGAGTATAAATTGACATGTTTTTACCCTTTTATGTACCTTAATGCGTTCTACGACTTGTATAAATGTTATATATGATTTATGCATGATTTATATATGATTATATGAGCTATAAAGTACGTTTATATGTATGTTTAATTGTTATGATGTATATATAATTATTGTATGAGATATATATGTTATATTGAGTATATGTATTGCTTTTATGATGCGTTAAATTGTTTATGTGAGTATATGATATATATTATGATGAAATGATCTGAATGAATTAACTCTGTCACTCGGTAAAAGTTAAAAGATGTTCTGAAAAATATTCTGGCGCTCTGAAAGATCTCTGTTAACTCTGAAAGATTTCTGATAATTAAAAGACATTCTGAAAGATCTCTGAAACTCTGAAAGATTAAAATATCCTGTAGCCTTCAGCTTGTGATGAGTGTTGTAGGGAGGGGTGGCATCCTCGGCTGCAACTCCTTCACTTGAGGAAGGTTAACTGTACCCCCTCTTCCCCGTATGTTTTAGGATGAGCTCATACCTAGGGGCCAGATTGTAGGAGTAAGGATGGGAGGGAGGCTTTGCCATGTCTGACAGATTTAAAGTAAAAGTTAATGATAAGATGCTCTGAAAGAAAGTTTTGATAAATGTTCTGTTATGTTATATTTTCCCTGATTGTGATAGAAGCATATAGTACACTACACATGGACCTTTAATTATGATATGTTATACGAATTAATAAAATGGACAAGATGCACTTAGGTAAGACGTTCCGGGGAAAGATTGATTTTCAACTTATGTCCGAATTAAACTCATTCATGCTTCACTTATTTTATAATTAAACCCGGGGCGGCTTCCTCTACTGAGTCACTTCCCAGTGCTCACCCTATGTTTTTCCCACCTTTTAGAGGAGCAGACAGAGCAGGATGTCGGAGCACACGAGGAGCCCGTGCAGACTTAGTTTATAATGTAGTTCCTTAGATATCAGAGACATGTTTTATTTCCTTATCAGATGTTATGACTTTTATGCTTCCGGTACGTTTATTTATTTATTATTTTTTCTGAGTCTGGACCTTTGTTAGCCGGCAGCTATTTATTTACTCATATTTATGGTGGAATCTCATAGGTCACAGTTTTTGGCTTATGGGGTGAGACCTAGTATTTACTTCATGTTTGTTACTTGATGGGTGTTATTATATGATGAAGTATTTTAGTAGATGTTTGTATCGCTTATTATTATCGTTGTATTTATGCACAAGGCCCTTATTTTCTATACCACAAATGATTTTCGAAAATTTACTCCCGCCTATTTTCCGCGTATTATATTTTAAATATAAAGATAAAACATGATAACAGAAGGTAACCCTTATGAAATGGCCTAAAATGACTTAAGCGTTAAGGGCTATCTAGTAGGGTGTTACATTTTGGTATCAGAGGAGGTCTATCCTACAGGGCTTGGGGTAATGGACCTGTTATGCTATTATGGCATGTACGGTAGTTATATCATGCATATAACCTCTTATGTGTCTTAGTTAGTGTTGAGGTGCATGATCGTTTCACTGGACTGTCAGAGTAATTGTGCATACTTAGCATTGATATGGAGCCTGATCAACTCGATGTTCATTGTTTTGTGTGCACAGGGACATGGCAACTAGCAGACGTATTAGGAACGTTTCTTCCACAATGAAGGACCAAGGAGTTCCAGCAAGGACATCTCATGGCAAGAAGTACGTGATGCAGTGCAAGAGTCATGATAGGCAGCCTGATTGTTACAGTCGGGAAGAGGGTTCTCAGCACCTACGAGTCTCCGGTTCCTGTGAGGTTAATTCCCTCATGTACGCCGGGTCTCCCGATCCGAGTGTGACTATCAACTGATCCTCAAGATGGAAGAAGTGGCTACAATTATGTCATATCCAGAAGAACAGAAGGTTGCGCATGCCGCCTTGATGCTAGTGGGTGAAGCTGGAGTTTGGTGGTCGGATGTATGCAGGGTCTTGGAGGTTGTCGGTACCTCCATTGGTTGGGAACAATTCAAGGTCCTCTTTCACGAGAAGTATCTTCCGGAATCAATCATGCACGCCAAGGAAAGGGAGTTTCTCGCACTACAACAGGGTACGATGTCTGTCCCGGAGTATACTGAGAGGTTCAACGAGTTGATTAAGTTCTCCCGTTTTTCGTCGAGTGATTTGGTTGAGGCCACCAGGTGCAGCAGGTACTTGTGTGGGTTGAGGCCTGAGATACGGAGCATGGTGATTCCCTTGGAGATTCAGGAGTTCCCCGATTTGGTGGCAGGGTGTTGTGCTCTGGAGAGCGTCCAGGAAGTGATCAAGTACACCGAGACTGAAGAAGTGGTAGCAAGCGCAGACCCACCAGGCCAGAACCTACAGTCTAGGCGCCAGCCCCACACCCGTTTTCAGCCTTATGGTCAGTCACCAAGGACCAGGTCTCATCCCCAACCGCAGCAGCAGCAACAACGCCCAGCCGCAGCAGCACCTCAGGCGTCGCCCACCATACCGCGATGTGCCACGTGTGGCAAGCTTCACACTGGGGCGTGTCGCCTCGGTCAGAACGTTTGTTATCGCTGCGGCCAGTCAGGCCATTATGTCAAGGATTGCAAGTGGGTGAGATTCCAGCCTTCTTCCTCCTCTAGGCCACAGCGCCAGGGACGTGTGTTCATAGTAGGTGCAGAGAACGTGGAGCAGTCAGAAGATCTCATCAGGGGTAAGCGTTTATGTTTTGCTTGTTCAATTTATCATGGTGATGGCTAGCCTTAATCATCATTGTTTGGAAACCCATTTAGTGCGTGAGTACGGTGGGAATTGTGTGATGCATGTCTAGGCCTAACATTAAGCTACTTGTAGTTTTGTTAAGGTCTAGATGAGGTTAGTTAGGGATAGTCGACCTTAGTTAAGAGTTGACTGCCTTGGCTAGTTAACCATGGATGTTTACTCATCACTGGTTGATCTTGTCCTCCATATGTTTTCCTGTGTATTAATCACACCCTTGTGTTTTGTTTAGAAAACGAAGTGAGAAGTGTTTTCGAAAAAGGGTTTTTCGTGTTAGCTACAAGACCTATTTTCAAACTTGTTTTTCACCTTTGTTTTCAAAAGAATGATTTGCGAAAGTTTGATAAAATGACGCTCGGTTTTCAACTTGGGTTTTAGAAAACGATTTCATACCTCATCGACCTTAAGATACGAAGTTCCTTAAGGCTCTTTTTGCAAACCGTTTAGTTGCGAACTTGAAAATCGTTTTTGTTTTGTTTGAAAATACCTTGGGGATGTCTTACGGTGTCAGTCGTAATTATGATTCGTAGGGTCCAATGTGTTTTCCTAGTTTTGTGGTTATTTAAATTATGTGTTTTGGGCAAGGGTAGATGATTTCTAAAGTAACGATATAATACAAGTTGAAAGAAGTTTTCGAAAGTGATTTTCTTTTATGTCATGTGAAAATGTATGTGATTAAAGGCCGTAGGAGTACAAACAATATGTTTCCATTAGAGTGGATGTGAGAAATCTGAAATCTATTTTGAGAGCATAGAATTGCCTTTGACCGTAAACAAGAAGGTTTTGAGCTTTTATTTAGTTTTTGAAAATTAAATAAACGTGTTTTGAACTACTAGGGATTGAGAATTAACTTGGATTTTCGAAAATTCCCTGGATGATGTTTTGAAAATAGAGATGAAGCTTTTTGAGGAGAACATTGATTTTGGATCATGGACCCTAGGAACATAAGGATCAACTTTCCTTGTAAGATTACGGATTCATGCCTTTATCATGGAAAAATGTATTTCAGTTGTTTTTATGTATTTGCAACAGATGTTTTTATTTCATGAACATGTTTTCTGCACGACCTGTTCATTCAGGTTAGCTGCTGCGTGTGGACCTTCCCTCGAGTCTCCGCGGGGTAGGAGCTGTTATGTTTTGTGTTGTTTTGTGTTAGAAGTGTTCGAATTTCGAGGACAAAATTCTTTTTAAGGAGGGGAGAATGTAACACCCCGACTTTTATTAAGTCCTAATTAAGTGAGATTAAGGGTAATTGACCTTGATTAGGATTTAATTCGGTTTGGGTGGAAAAGTTCTTCTAGTCAAACCCTTATGTGTGACGTGATTAAGTGTGTATATATGTGTTCATTCTATGCTATGTGAATTACGTGTGTAAATTATATGTCATGATAATTATCTGTATTTATGTGAGTGTTCATTGTGTGTGGAAGAGTATGTTGGATGCATATATGAGTTTTAATTGATATTTAGATGATGCATGAGGTTAGAATGATGATATAAAATATTTATATGAGTTACATGATGTTATTAGATAATGTTAGTTTATATATTATTATTTTATTTTATTTTATGTGCCTATGTGGTATTTTAATTTATATTTAAATATTAGAAAAATTATATAAGCATATAGTATTATTTGGGGGGATTTGGATTTTAGTATTTTAAGTGGCGGTGGGCCCCACAATGACTCTTGACCTAGCCACTCCTATATAAACACTAGTAACCCTCTCCAATTGAGAAAAACACTCTCCTCCTTCTTTTGAGCCGCCATAGCCATCTTTCTCTCAAGAGCTCTCTAAGCCATTGATACTCCAAACCACGAAACACCCATCAAACCTCACCAATCCTGAAAATAAATTCATATTCTTAATCCTCCCATCAAGCCGGAGCTTTCTACCGATTTGTTCTCCGTAAGAGTCTCCGGCGCCACCGGACCGTTCGTGGGGCTGAGAGAGGTTTCCAACGAGAGCAACGTCGGGAAAAAAAAGGGTTTCTCTTGCATTCTAGCATTTGTCTTCAAGAGGTAGGGGTTTAGGCATTCTATTTTCATGCATATTGATGATGATTTTATGAGATTAATGTGATGGTCGTTTTTTCCATTGGGAATTTTTGTGGCTTATTATTATTATTATTATTATTGGTTCTATATATATATATGCGTAAGGCTGCGAGCACTTGGTATGCGCATGAGCGCATGGCTGCGCTTGGTTTTTTTGATTTTATATATATATATATATTATATATATATATATATATATATATATATAAATAAAAGACAGTTTATTTGTGTAGGTATATTACTATTACATATTATTATTACATAAACTTATACCTATTAGCATGTATATTAGTTAATAATAGGTAGATAACATGTAGAAATAATAATAATAATATGGTAATGATAGTAATATTAATAGGGAAGATAATAATAAAATATTAACTCTAACAATAATAATAAAAGAATAATACAGTAAGAACAACAACATGTATAATATATGATATATAATGATAATAGTAATAGTAACAATAACAGTATAGAAGACAAGATTGGTGATGAATAAAATATAAGAGTTTACAAGATACTTAAGGGTAGAGTATAAAGTACAAGTAAAACTAGAATAAAGTATAAGTATGAAATAATAATAAAATAAACAAGATCATATGACATGAAAGGTATAGAAGCATTGAGAATAATATTTATAAGTAGTTGTATATCATGTTTATTTGATAAAGAGTTGTATTTATTTATTCTCCATGATGTCAGAGTAAGTAAGTGAATGTGCTATGTTTATTCCATGATGTTAAAGAGTATAAATTGACATGTTTTTACCATTTTATGTACCCTAATGCGTTCTACGACTTGTATAAATGTTATATATGATTTATGCATGATTTATATATGATTATATGAGCTATAAAGTACGTTTATATGTATGTTTAATTGCTATGATGTATATATAATTATTGTATGAGATATATATGTTATATATTGAGTATATGTATTGCTTTTATGATGCGTTAAATTGTTTATGTGAGTATATGATATATATATTATGATGAAATGATCTGAATGAATTAACTCTGTCACTCGGTAAAAGTTAAAAGATGTTCTGAAAGATATTCTGGTGCTCTGAAAGATCTCTGTTAACTCTGAAAGATTTCTGATAATTAAAAGACGTTCTGAAAGATCTCTGAAACTCTGAAAGATTAAAATACCCTGTAGCCTTCAGCTTGTGATGAG